>BGNK01001176.1:3457-164584 GCA_003297005.1 Symbiodinium sp. clade A Y106 | reverse complement strand
AGATGTGGGTGCAGCACAAGATGATGGAGTACGGCGAGGATCTGTGGCAGTTGGTCAAGGACCGCGCAGCTGAGGTGGTACGGAAAAACACATTCCAGAACTTGTCCGCAAGTCGTCACTGTCACAGGATCCCAAAACGCACGTCTACATGTGCGGCCTCAAGGGCATGGAGAGTGGCTTCGCGGAGTGTTTCCAGGAGCTTCTTGCAAAGTCGCTTCGAAGAGTGTTTAGTGGGTCTAGTGCCTCGTGAAGATTTGCCATTGTCACGGCACGGCTCCCGTATGCATGTGGGCCGCAGGAGAAGGTGGAGGCGGAGGGCATGGTCTACACCGAGTTCTTGAAGAAGANCGTGAAGATTTGCCATTGTCACGGCACGGCTCCCGTATGCATGTGGGCCGCAGGAGAAGGTGGAGGCGGAGGGCATGGTCTACACCGAGTTCTTGAAGAAGATGAAGAAGGAGAAGCGCTGCTCAGCTATCACTGTCAAAAGGGCATGTTGTTCTCAAAAAAGAAGCGCCGTGTTGAGCGTTTATCTTGGTCTGTGTTGTTCTCGCAGAAGCCAGATGTAGTTCTCGGCCACTCAGTTTGACTATTCAGAACAGTGAGTCATCCTGTGGTATGCCGCTGTCCCGAGGCTACCATGTGGAGGTTTACTGAGTTTATGCCGGGAACATATCCGGCGAGTTAATGCTGGCTTCTCACTGCCGCCGTTGGCTTTTTGGTGTCCTAAACTGTGCCTCCTCAGCAGAACTGCTTGCACATTTAGGCATTCTACAAATTGTAATGAGTTGTACATACTTGTCCCAGATGTGGCAGCTCGCATGGCTCGTCGTCTTTGAGGCCTTTGCATGCCCCTGCAGTTCAAGATCCCCTGTGCTGATTACAGCCAAGAGCACTGCCACATCTGATGATGGTCTGTGCAACCGAAGACGTTGGCCCTGCCTCACCCGATGCGATTTTCCCAACAGGCCGACAGCTGCCCAGCTGAGACCGCGTCTAGGAAGTGTTCGCACACTTTCAAAACCTTGCGCTTTCGCTGCGGAGTGGTGGTGCAGAGTGGTGTCGGGCTTGCTTCTGACTTCTGTTTGGCCGGTGCTCGTATTGCCAGGTACTGATGATCTCCGTACAGCTCGGACCTCGGGGAGTGCTTGGCGAAGATGTGCAGGTAGACACGCTCAGGTGCATTTGCTCGAGATGACTCCAGCCATGTTGCACACATGCAGCGCGTGTAATCAGGCGACAACTCTGCTTAGAGCAGAAAAGATAAAGGAACGGTAGCAGACACACTGACAAACACACGGACACATACACAAAGCCCGACTCCGACTCTCTCGATCCGGCTTTGATGTTCTCCGAGGAGGGCGAGCGCAGGGAGCTGTCCGGCGTGCTCCTCTTCCTGTCTGAAGAGCTGGGATCCGATGCTGCTGCAACCAGGTTGTGAACAGGCGTCCAGGTCTGGAGCTTTAAGAGAACTTCGAAGTGCCTCTGCAGGCAGCCGCATGCCGAGCCTCGGGAGAACTGCCGGCTCTTGCGGCACTCGCAAGTCATGGTGCAGCAGGCTCGGGGCCCGTCTTCCGTGGTAGTCTTGCCCATGGATTGCTGCATCGACTCTTCGAGACGTGGTCGCAAGGGACGATGCTGCGGCGGCTGCTTTTGCTTCTCCAGCAGCCTGCAGCTCGTTTGCAATATCGGCTGCCCGTTGCTCTCGACACTGAAAGCATTCGTGCATGTTGCAGGAGCACAGGAGCACAGTCACAGGAAGGCTCAAGTCTCGAGGTTCCAGCCTGCTTTGCGAATGTATACTGACTGAAGTGCTGCCATGGTGGCCTCATCCCGGGCACCTGCAGTCACAGTCATGGCAGCAGCAGCGGCTGCGGCTGCGGCCTTTGCGTATTGGCTCAAGATCCGCCAAGGGCTTGCCCGAAAGCGCGACAAGCACATCAGCCAAGGCATCAGCAAGCTCGCGCGGCAGATTCAGGAACTTCTCGAAACCCGCAAGCCGAGACGCATTGAGGGACTGCAGCCAGAGATGTACAAGTTGCCCCCCTTTGTTCCCAAGTCAACGTGGACATGCCTGGGCGATGCACTGCGCGACTGCGAAACCCTGGATGTACAGGAAGTTCCGGGGGAGCGTTTTGTCACACTGCGATTGGATGGTAGTGGCTTCTCCAAGCTGACAAGACGAATGACTGCTTTGGGTGTCTTTTCCGGTGGCTATTCAACCGAGTTCGCTGAAATAATGCGGGAATGCTGCCAGTCGCTCATGACAAAGTTCAATGCTGCTTGTGGCCCTGCAAAATCGTTCTTTGTGGAACTACGTGTCCGTATAGTTGGAAATTTAGAAAATTCTGCTGCTCGGAACTAGATCTAGCGTTGGCGGTTGCAGGTGGATACACCCAGTCCGATGAGATGACAATCATCATACCCGCAGCGAGCATTGTGCGCGGAGAGCAGCAGTGCCATTCACACAGTGGCCGCGTGCTGAAGATATGCAACTGGGCTAGAGTTGGAAGTATCTTAGTTCGCCACCTGAGCCAGGATGAAGCCAAGGTACACTGGCCGCATCCCATGTGACATCACTGTTCAACTATCGCATCCACGAGCTGTTTGCGCAAAAGGGGCTTTGCATGGAAGCTTCTGGCTTGGCAACCTTCGATTGCCGCATGGGCAGCTTCGCGACGATGGAAGAGGTGCACTCATGAGCAGAGAGTTGCAACGGGGAAAATCGCAAGGGACATGTCACGGTCACACGTGATTCCTCGTGCATGCAGGCGCTGTCTCTCATTCTTTGGCGAGCTGCTGATTGCGGTGTGAACGGTGTGACTGATGCTGTGCACAAGTCCAAGATCCCCGGAGCCCGGAAGATCGAAGGTGCCTTGGCTCAGCGGCTCAGCACCTCAGCTCCGCTGCGTTTTCTAGCCCGGCCTCTCGGCTAAGGCAAAGCGACTGGTGAAAAGCTGCAGTGGCTGGCTCAGAACGGGCTTCTGCCCCTCCAATCGCACCAAGCATATGGCTCCTACTTCGTCCGCTCTCTTCGGCCACATGCCCGGCTCCCAGCATCGCACATCGTTCTCGCACACCAGCAGATACGGTGCCATTGGGTCCGACTTCGAGTGGCACGTACATGCATATGTGCATTTTACCTTTACATCAATCTAGATCAGGTGCACCTTATGCAGGAAAGCGTATGGTCATACTCGTACGTTCACTGCAAGAAGCTGCTAAGCAAAAGGCAATTGAAATCGAAGCCCAGCCCGAAGGCCCGAAGTCTTCAAAAACATCTCGGACCTTTGGGGCCCCGAAGCAAAGCAGATAAAGCAGAAAAGCTTGAAGCACATCGGCTCCTCGGCTCCGGATCTGAGGAGGGCGTGAACCCGAAGACCGGGGAGAAAGTGCAAACACTTCGCTCAAGCATCCAGGAGCTGCCTGAGGCGAATGTTCTGTGCCTGGCAGCCGCTGGAAAGCTCCTGCCACAGAAAAGGTGATGCCTTGCCGCCAGCCGCCAAGCAATCGGCCGTACTGGCACTGTACAGTTCAATTGGCCCACTGAAAAAGCGCGAACCGTGTTGCACAATTTGGATATGTAGCTGAGTGGCGGCAGATGCCTCGAGCACTCAGCTCCGCACATGCCCCGAAGTCTCAGGAAACTGAGATCGATGACACCCTGAGATTTCTGGCAAGATCCTCAGAGCATGTTTAGGGTCTCCCGGAGAAATGTACGACCACTGTCCGAAACGTGACGAAGTTCGCCTCGGAAACCATACCATGCAGGATGCTTGGCCTCATTGTGGTCCAAGCTACGGACGGCCGCGTAGGTGAAAGTCAACTGCAACGGAGCCGCGGGGTTCACCCTTCCCTTCGCCACCATGGGTGACGGCACCCCTGCAATGGGCAAGCGCCACAAGAAGACCCACGGTTTGTGCCCTCGATGCGGAAAGCGCTCGTACCACATTCAGAGGCAGCTGCAGTTGGGGTGTCGCACTNACGTGGCCCGGCGATTCAAGAACGGCTTCCGCGAGGGAGGTGTGGCACCGGCTAGGAAGAAGAAGGCCGCGGAGAAGTGAGCTACCCCAGTCGATGCTAGCGGCTGCTAGCGGTGGCCTGGCTCAAAGGGCCTGTCGCTTTCCGCGAGGCTTGGGACTTGACGGGTCGGATGATTCAGTTGCAAACCGGGCGGGCATCCAAAAAGTGCCTCTACTTTTGATGTTCTGGGCCTGAAGAATGTGGGGAAGAGAGAGGCATTGCAGCAAGGGGTGTCAGAGCTAGTTGGATTCCTGCGATAGTGTGCAGCTTGTCTTGATCGTTTGATGCATGTCGGGCAGGAACGTCTCACATATAGAACGATTCGTCTGACTGCTTGGTCCAAGCTACGGACGGCCGCGTAGGTGAAAGTCAACTGCAACGGAGCCGCGGGGTTCACCCTTCCCTTCGCCGCCATGGGTGACGGCACCCCTGCAATGGGCAAGCGCCACAAGAAGACCCACGGTTTGTGCCCTCGATGCGGAAAGCGCTCGTACCACATTCAGAGGCAGCTGCAGTTGGGGTGTCGCACTNCCATGGGTGACGGCACCCCTGCAATGGGCAAGCGCCACAAGAAGACCCACGGTTTGTGCCCTCGATGCGGAAAGCGCTCGTACCACATTCAGAGGCAGCTGCAGTTGGGGTGTCGCACTCTCTTGCATGGATTGCGAGGGCTTCGTCCGACCTGCGCCTGCTGCCTGCAGGAAGAAGTGTGCGGCATGCGGCTACCCAGCCGCCAAAATTCGGTCGTACGAGTGGTCCAAGAAGTCGAAGCGCAGACGAGCCCCTGGAACAGGCCGCATGAGGCAGGAAGCTCAGGACAAATGCCTAACAGACATACACAAACCTTGCCTTGCACTTGGAAGGGGCAGGTTGCGGCTAATACAGAGCGATAGACTCAGATACACCGAACAGGGGCCATTTTTTGTCCACTCCCAAATGGGTGCTCGCACACGCCTTCTTCCTCTATATCAAGCTTATATGCGGCCGTGGCAGGTACGTCAAGCACGTGGCCCGGCGATTCAAGAACGGCTTCCGCGAGGGAGGTGTGGCACCGGCTAGGAAGAAGAAGGCCGCGGAGAAGTGAGCTACCCCAGTCGATGCTAGCGGCTGCTAGCGGTGGCCTNACGTGGCCCGGCGATTCAAGAACGGCTTCCGCGAGGGAGGTGTGGCACCGGCTAGGAAGAAGAAGGCCGCGGAGAAGTGAGCTACCCCAGTCGATGCTAGCGGCTGCTAGCGGTGGCCTTGCTCAAAGGGCCTGTCGCTTTCCGCGAGGCTTGGGACTTGACGGGTCGGATGATTCAGTTGCAAATCGGGCGGGCATCCAAAAAGTGCCTGTGCGAATTGTCGAGGTGCAAACTTGTCACTGCCCGGCAGAATTTGTCCTGGGCAAACCAAAGACCAAGTCTTCTCTAAGGATGCTGCCTTCTGCGCGGAGGCTTGTTGGACGTCTCAAGTACGACTGGAAGCTGCGGCAGAAGCAGCCATTTTAGTGCTGCTGCGCCACTCGACGGAGTTTGTTCTTGTATCTTTACTTGGAAGGCATCCAACAACAACGTGCAGTGGCCTCTCACATCGGATGTGACAGTAAAATGACATGCTCACGGTCAGCTCAGCTGCATAGACATTCCGCAGGGTCCTGGATTTTTCTGCCAGAGGCATAAATGCTGTGACAATGGCCACCAAGATCGCAGCTGGATTGGTGGCATTGGAACAGGCAAGGACTGCAAGTCAGGTCAGCGCCGGGTCGATGCATCTCCGGCATCAGTATTCACCTCAGGAGTTGGATTGCGCTGCTGATGCTGAGAGCGAAGCAGATAGCAAAGCGCTGCAAAGAACCTTGGTAGCAGCGGAGGCACGTCTTGTTTAGACAGACAGGCTTGCCCTTAATGGACCGGCAGCTGCAGCTGTGCCATCTGTGCACGATTGGTTGAATCATCTTGAATTCCATTCCGACACATGGGAGCTAGACCACACACTGCGCACCGATGAAGCTCACGACTCAGTTTTCCTGTGCGCAACCAAGGTTTCTACTGCCGGGTTGCTCGCGTTCGTTCGGCTATTGCCTTCTTGTTCGCCCGGTTTGCCTTCACAAACGAAACATCCGCGGACTGGTCGAGGCCAGAGCCGGCGAAGTTGCTTGTGCACCTGCGAGAGACGGTCTGGATCCCGAGTGACAATCCTTGCAACTGTGATGTGCGAGGCTGCAACATGCACTGGTGTCCTTGGATCAAAGCATCAAGGGGCGCCTCGACCAAGATTGTTGAAACTGCCAAAGCATCTCAGCCGCTGGCTGCCGAGGTATGTTGAGGAAGGAGTTGACCTGGGATGTCCCAACTTCGACCGGCCCAAGATGGGTTGGAAGGTGCCATACTCCCATTGGTGGGTTTATTGCTGCTGGCTTAGTTGCTGCGGTCTTCGGCTGCACCAACAATTTCCGGAGCTTTTCTGGACGAACTCCTGCATCTTTCGGAAATGTGGGACCCGCTGCAAGCTTGCCGAGGCGTGCATAAAGTCAGCAATGACTTCGGCCTTTGCAGCTAGCGTGCATGTGCATCGTTTGTGACGTCTAGAGTCTGAAAACCCAAATGCCTGCAAAAGATGCTTGTGGACGGTGCCCACGAACAGAGTCCGGCCTGCAGAACGCATGCTGTCATGCAGTGTCTTGGACGTATGCTTCCTGCAGCCGTTCCAGCTCACAGAGACGCAACGTGTTTCAAGAGTTCAGCTGCATGCTTTCCACTGACCAAGTTGCACTAGCTGCTCGACTGTCAACAACTTCAAAGTGGCACCGTCAGCAGCGCAGAATCTGCAGCAAGCTAGGGCATCCAACCACAATAGGATTTCTCGAATTTTCAGCACACTCGGCTCCACGGTAGTCCATAGTTCAGATCCCTGCATGGAGACTGGAGGCAAGTAGTGTGGGCCGAAGTCTGAACCTCAATATTCTTGCCCACAGTAGAAGGTCAGAAGGGCTGGCAGCCGACCAACTCGACGAGGTCCAATGAACGAGTTGCAAGCCAAGTTGCTCAAGCGCCGGAGTGTGGTGGAGGACACTACCCCAGCGGAAGGAAGGAAGGAAGGACACTACGCAGACGGTTGATACTGGAAATGCTGCTGAAACCACCGTAATCTGGAGATGGTGGGTTCGGATATGCTAGCTAGTTGGTGTTGGTCTTGGTGTTTTGGTTGTTCTTGTTTTTTTCTTGTTGTTGTTGGCTGCTGTTGTTGTTGCTGCTGCTACTGTTGTTGCTCTTGCTGCTCCTGCTGCAGCTGTTGCTGCCGCTGCTGCTGCTGTTGCTGCTGTTGATGTCGCTGTTGATGTTACTGTTGCTGTTGCTGTGGTTGTTGTTGTTGGTGGTGGTGGTGGCGTTGATGGTGTTGGTGTCGTCGGTGCTGGTGGTGTTGTTGTTGGTGGTGGTTTTGGTGTTGGTGGTGGTGTTGTTGTTGTTGCCGCTGTTGTTGTTGCTTGTTAAAGTTGGGCAACTCCAACACCACGAAGATGACAACAAGGCAAACACACTTTGACAACAACGGCCGACACCAGCACGAGGACCAACTCTTTCAGTGGCAGCAGTTGATACTCTTAGCAGCAACAACTCACCAGCGGCATTTTTTCATCTTGATCATCAGCAATATCATCATCATGATCAACCCCACCTTTCCTCCCAGCGTCCTAAACGATAGCGCATGATAGCGCAGCAAGTGTGCTTTGATTCGCGGATGGCCTGCTTTTCAGGCTGACCTCTTAATCCTTGCTGTCACCAGGAGTGTGGTGCGAACTACGAAAGCGTGCCAACGCTTCGCAAGGAGGAGGATCCTTTGACGCAGGTTCGCCACCTCTGGTCACAAAGCAGAAGCTTGCGAATAAGCTTTCTTGCTGACTTGCGAGCCCGAGGCAACTACAGTAAGCACTGCGGCAACGCCCCTCAAAACATGTTCCGGGCTTTGTTACCGATTCAGCTGGCTCCACGAAATATGCCAGCACAAATCTGCTGCAAAGCCGCACCCCGCACATCAAGTGAATTGAGGTGCGGCGGTGTTTAAGCGCACACCAAGCCCCTGTGGCTCAGGCCTTAAGGTTTGCGAAATTCACAGTGGACATCTTCGATGCAGACATGTCGATCTAAACAAAATAGTTCTAAGCCACTAGGTTTATGGTGGTCATAAGTCATATATCGGGCCAAGATTGATCAGAGGCTGTGCCGAGGTGGTGACTTCCAGGCTGCGATTGAGCGGCGGAGGGCCACGGTCGACGGTGACGGCCAGACCTTCGAGAGCACGCCCACCACAAAGACCGGTCACGTTCTTGTGCTTCCCGTTAGAAGCGCTTCCTAGAAGCCCTTTCTGTTCCTGTCTGCTAGTGAGAGGATTATGAGCGGAAATTGCACAAGCTCAGCCCAAGTCTTGTGGTAAGAGGATGTGGCTTCATGTTGACACGGGGGAGGACGAATGGGTAATCAGAAGAACTCGCCACTACAAGACATGTACTCGTGGGATCAACTGGAGCGCTACGACATGGATGTGTCAGAGGACCATAGGACGATGGAACTGCTGCATGTCTAGGTCAGTGTACATTGTGCATTCATGCAGCCAACACCGGCAGCAAGACGACGAGTCCAAGGGGAGCTGAAGAAATCACAGCTTGAATCGCGAGGGCATTTCAACAGGAACTGCCGTGGTGTTGCCCATGTAATTACTGGTTATGTGGACACTGCTCGGACAGAACCTACTCTGGGGAGCCAGGCTCATGGGAGTGGAGTTGTCTGTAGTGCGCGGAAACTCCGGCATGTGGTCTTCAGAGAGTTGCGCCGTGGGAGGGGTAGTCGTAGTTGGATTCAGGCGCTGAAGTTCTCTGCAAACTGTTGATGAAGATCGAACACCTGTCGGCTATGGGTTTCAGCAGCCGTTCGTGGCCAGGACTGCAGATGTGACAAGTTCCGCATCAACGCCGTCTGGCGCCAGCCCAGCAGGCCTGAAGCATTCAATCTCTGTGAAATTCTGTTACCACCTCGGCAATGCTGCTGCCAGCTGAATTGAATTGGCATTTCACATTTTTGTTCCGGCACCCGGCGATCTGCCGAACAAGGCATCAGGCCCAGTTGCGGCACGGTGGATTTCAAGAAGCGAATTGCGGCAGCCTCAAACAAGTTTAATTGTTTCCGTGATGGCCATGTGTCGCAGTTGCGTTCGCCGAATCAACAGAGACTCGGGTAGGCTATGCCATGCTGTAGTCTAAACAGAAGCTGCGCTGTCCAGGATCAACAGCGGGCAAGTGTGGATGGCGGAGCGCAAACGTTCGTCTGCCCCTCAGCTGGCCAAACCTCGATATAGACACGAGCAGAGCGAACCAGCCGTGCCGCGAGTTTTGTCTTGTCATGCTCCTCAACATTCGCTCCGTGTCCGATCTCTGTAAACACACCAAGGAGAGCCGACCGAGTGAGCATTGTGCCGATGCCGGAATGGCAGTGCCCAATGCTGGAGGCTCTGCGGGCCAGGCTCGCTTCGATAGGCACTAGCTCTCGCATCCCGCGAAGCCCGACTCGTGCGGCATCAGGTCTTCGAGAGCACGCCAGAAAAGACAACAGCAGATTGTGCGCTCGGCTTACCGGCTTGCCCTTGGGAAGCTGGAATGTCGTTGGGCTTCTTTGATATGAGGTCTCAAGTATTCGGAGTACCATGCAGCTGCCCGAGCTGCCTGAGCTGCAGCTGCCACTGGCTTGGAGTGTAAAGTCTGGGAAAATTCAGCACTGACCGCTTGATTTGCTCACGTGGCTTTCGTACGTGTGCTGTCGGTTCGAGCCCAGGCCAGCTTCTCCTGTCCAGGAACAGGAGACTGAGGATCAAGAACAGGAGGAGGAGGCCGGAAGCAGGGCAGCTCCTAGAAATGAGATTGTTACGCCATGTGTTGCATCTCTTCGGGCCTCATTGGCGTGCGTCAAGGTTGGCGATGACGAGGACGAGGAGGCAGAGGAAGCGGAGGTCTCTGACGGAAGTCCCACCAACCCGGCTGCCGCGACCAAGGCTCCAACGATGTGTCGGCTCATGGTGTAGGTGTGTGTGTGTGTCTGTGTGTGTGTGTGTTTGTTAATCTGATGTGTGTGTGTGTGTAACTGTATATGTATGTATATATATATATATATATAGCAGTCGTCACAGCTGCTGGGCTGTGAAAGCAGCAACCTCGCCTGCAGTGTGATTTCCGCGGATCAGTTCTAGTCGGTCAAAGCCAGCGAGATATCCACAGTCGGGCCAATCGACAGATTGTTGGCAGTTTCGTGTTGCTCGATGCTCGTCACTTGTGCCCCCCGCTGCGCTGATGAATTGCCATGGCCCCTGCAATTCGAGCACGCGACAGTCAAATTCTCCTGCTTCCGTTTCCAGCCAGAACGCCTGCAACCCTCGGGTGTTAAGCCGGCACTGACCACCACGGCAGCGCAGCAACTGATCCAGGATTCGCATGGTCCATTTCCTTCGGAACACTATTCATGCGGGCTTCGACCTTGAGCTTCTGCTCTGAGCCCATCCCCTATGTGCTACGTCGACAGGCTCGAGAAAAATGGTGCCTAGTGAACCCGGCGAATTTGAACCCGGGGCACTTTCAATTCGTGTGAGGAGCCGAAGACGACTCTCACTGCTTCGAACCGCCGAGCAGGGCACCTCAAACTAGAGGTGTTGGAGAAGCGCGCTGCAGAGTCTCTTGTGAGTTTGCCTTGTCCAGGTCTCGTGGCTGGTGGGCTTAGCCCATCCGCTACAGGACGAATTCGAGAGCGACCCGTTTGCTGTAGCTGCACCTGGCTGCAGCGCAGCACGAGCCTCAAGTGAAGCTTGTGCCGTGGGCTGGGCTTTGTCCGGCGGGGCTGATGCGCTCGCTAAGGTAACTCTCCGCCTCCGCGCCGATGGGCAGAGGTGTCACCTCGAGCTGTCAGGGTCAATCTCCGAGTTTTTCAGGCAATGGATGGGCCTTCCCGTCCGTTTCTCCTCGGTTCCATGTGGGCGCAGTACTCGGCATGCTGATGAGGCCTGAAGATGCTTCTGGCTCCTACGAGGCATCACATGGCGCATGGCATCGCATGGCATTTACAGCGGCCTTGGGCAGCCTGTGACACCTGGTGCACTGCGAGCCAATGCAGAACCGCCCCGCCCGTGAAGAGGTGAAGCTCTTCGTGGGCAAGGGCTGGAGAAAGAAGTCCTTCAGGACATCTGTCGTCCAGGCTTCTTCAAGGTCCCAGGCAGCCGCTCCAAATTTCAACCAGGCTCATGAAGCCAAAGCTGCAGTGTGGTGTTGGTACAATGGCAAGCACGACAACATCGCAGGATGTGGCAAGCGAACGAAAGCCTTTCAGAAGTGTTTGAGACAGTGTGTGCCCTAAAACATGCGGTGGACTCGTACTGCCAACCCAGCTCGAAGCAGCTGATGGTCACCTAGGATCTGACGAACCGCAACTCGATCCTTTGCGGTGCCACTTGGCTGTTCTGGCATCACTCGAACCTGTCCACTCCTGCAGCAGCAGCAGTAGTTGTTGTTGTTGCGGCAGCAGGAAGATTAGAATGGTATTTAGTAGGCGTCGTCGTCGTAGTAGGAGTAGTGGTGGTGGTGGTAGTAGTAGTAGCAGTAGCAGACTACTTCCACTACTTCTACGTCTACTTCCACTTCAGCTTCTGCTGCTGCTGTTACTCCCCATCCTCCTCTACCTGCTGCTGAAACGGTGGAAACATGTGCAGCAGGCTAATTGTGGGACCATTGTCATTCTCCATTGCGACAGGAGCAGCGAGGAAATTGAAACAGTTCTAAACATGATTCTCGATGCAACCAAGAGTGCCAGGGACCTCTGCCGGAAACAATAGTCTTGTTGTGAAAGCCAGTCTAGTGTGTTGCTCAACTCTTTACAAATGCTTGGGCTGGCAGCCGGCACAGTCATGCCGAAGCACGTGGTCAGCTAAATGTTGTTGCTGAAATGTTGCTAGGTGATCTTCAAGGACAAGGCCTTGATGAGTTTGAGTCTCGACAAGATGCATCTTGCGAGCTGGCCCCTGGTAATTGATCGGGTTCATCACGCTGTCGTTTTCGCAGGGGGTCAAACTCATTCACGACGTCGGCGACCATTAGTGAGGCAAGGGCAGAATCAAGCACCTTCAGTTCGGACCGTCATTCGCAATGTGTTGCACCAAGGTCGCGAGTTGCCGGGCCATCGCCTTTGTGCTCCCTTCCCGGTGAGCACAGGCTACAGCCACCGGCAACCCAATGTTAAGGAACAACAGAGTGCCCGCAGTAGCCGGTCTAACTCCTGGGTGGTCGGGCAAGCTCTTGGGCAATTGTACTTTGGACCAGGGTCCGTACTTATTCAATGGTTGGCCCAATGAAATCTTAGCTGCTGTCAACTGTTCAACCAAGACTTGGTTGCTAAAGTTGTACTACAACCAACACAGTCCAGCCAGGACCCTAAACGAGGAATTTCCAGTACTAATTCGAGTTAAACTACAACCAAGCACAATCCAGCCACGACCCCACACGAGGCATTTNCAGGACCCTAAACGAGGAATTTCCAGTACTAATTCGAGTTAAACTACAACCAAGCACAATCCAGCCACGACCCCACACGAGGCATTTCCAGTACTAAAGTTGTACTACAACCCAGCACACTCCAGCCAGGACCCCAAACCAGGCATTTCCAGTACTAAAGTTGTACTACAACCAACACAGTCCAGCCAGGACCCTAAACGAGGAATTTCCAGTACTAATTCGAGTTAAACTACAACCAAGCACAATCCAGCCACGACCCCACACGAGGCATTTCCAGTACTAAAGTTGTACTACAACCCAGCACAATCGAGCCAGGACCCAAAACGAGGCATTTCCAGTACTAAAGATGTACTACAACCAAGCACGATCCAGCCTGACCGCCAAACGAGTCATTTCCGGTACTAAAGTTGTACTACAACCCAGCACACTCCAGCAAGGACCCCAAACCAGGCATTTCCAGTACTAAAGTTGTACTACAACCAACACAGTCCAGCCAGGACCCTAAACGAGGAATTTCCAGTACTAATTCGAGTTAAACTACAACCAAGCACAATNCATTTCCAGTACTAAAGTTGTACTACAACCAACACAGTCCAGCCAGGACCCTAAACGAGGAATTTCCAGTACTAATTCGAGTTAAACTACAACCAAGCACAATCCAGCCAGGACCCCACACGAGGCATTTCCAGTACTAAAGTTGTACTACAACCCAGCACAATCCAGCCAGGACCCAAAACGAGGCATTTCCGGTACTAAAGTTGAACTACAACCCAGCACAATCCAGCCAGGACCCAAAACGAGGCATTTCCAGTACTAAAGTTGTACTACAACCAAGCACGATCCAGCCTGACCGCCAAACGAGTCATTTCCGGTACTAAAGTNACGAGGCATTTCCAGTACTAAAGTTGTACTACAACCAAGCACGATCCAGCCTGACCGCCAAACGAGTCATTTCCGGTACTAAAGTTGTACTACAACCCAGCACACTCCAGCCAGGACCCAAAACGAGGCATTTCCAGTACTAAAGTTGAACTACAACCCAGCACAATCCAGCCAGGACCCAAAACGAGGCATTTCCAGTACTAAAGTTGTACTACAACGCAGCACAATCCAGCCAAGACCCAAAACGAGGCATTTCCAGTACTAAAGTNATCCAGCCAGGACCCAAAACGAGGCATTTCCAGTACTAAAGTTGTACTACAAACCAGCACAATCCAGCCAGGACCCAAAACGAGGCATTTCCAGTACTAAAGTTGTACTACATACAACCCAGCACAATCCAGCCAGGACCCAAAACGAGGCATATCCAGTACTAAAGTTGTACTACAACCCAACACAATCCAGCCAGGACCCAAAACGAGGCATTTCCAGTACTAAAGTTGTACTACAACCCAGCACAATCCAGCCAGGACCCAAAACGAGGCATTTCCAGTACTACAACCCAGCACAATCCAGCCAGGACCCAAAACTAGGCATTTCCAGTACTAAAGTTGTACTACAACACAGCACAATCCAGCCAGGACCCAAGGCATTTCCAGTACTAAAGTTGTACTACAACCTAGCACAATCCAGCCAGGACCCCAAACGATGCCTTTCCAGTACTAAAGTTGCACGACATTGTCTACGGATGGTCCCTTGCAAGTGCGGCAGGCGAAAAGCTCAGAAAGCCATAGGGGACGCGCTAATTCAAAAACAAAAGCAGCATGAACAAGTAATTTTGACGCCGACTCATGTGGGTATTTCCGACTTCTCCCAAAACCCTCAAAAACGATAAGAGTTAAAAAAGTANAAAAGTAGATGTGGGTACTTCCGACTCCTCCCAAAGCCCTGTAAAACGATAAGAGTAAAATAAAACGATAACTGTTTTGAGGGACAAGCAGATGGACACGGAATTTTCACGCATCCCCAAGTACCCTGCAATGCGGGCTTCGTTCTTGCCTTGCTAGGTAGGAGGGAAAAAAGAGTTGGCCCACAAGTTGTAGCCGGTCATGTGCAGATGTACGTTGTAGGCGGCAAAGGTGTTCCAAGTGCTGCAAGTTGGATATGCTGCACCTGGCACAGGGGCAAAGGAGCACAGAGAGCATCTTCGCCTTCAGCACGCAAATGTCTAGCACTGCCTCCTCGCGACTCCGACGACAAATTGACGAAGCCAGTCATGGGCCGGCAAGCATCAACAGCCTAAACTGCAGATTTGCACCGACAGCTTTGAGAACCCAAGAAGTTCCGACTTTCGGCTGGTCAGTCCAAAAGTCGCCCACGCGTGGAAGCCAGAATGCAAAGCCATGCTTGCCTTGTTTCAAGTCAAGCTGAATGCCAGCGGAAAAGAGCCGAATGGCGGCATGACTGCTTCGTCAGACCTGTCACCTGACATCTCCTCGGCCTGAAGCAACGAAAATAAGCTGTCCGAAGCACTGGCCCGAGCCGCGGCGGATGCAGGCACGTGCTCCAAAAAGATGAAGGATCCTCGAAGCATCTCCTGACGCCGCCGCTTTGAGCCGTTGCTCGGCACCGCCTCCGCCGATGGAGACGTGGGAGACTCCGAACTGGGAGCAGCTCGCCCCGGGTGGCTGGTGGCGAGCGCTAGCCCTAGAGGCCTCTTTTGCACGGAGCATGGTTCACTTGGCTAGACGATTTTCCTGATGCATCCTAATGCGCCTGACTGTACGGTTACCACAGCCGATATTAATCAGCCTAGCGATGCATGGCGTCCAAAGATCTGTTGGAGCCTGCTGGAAAGCCTCAACTAATGCTTCATCCGCACGATGTCACAGCATCCCAGCCAGGTCAGGGGGTTAGGGTCTGATGCAAGGACTGCATGTGAAAACTGCATGTGCGGTGGGGGTTCAACCGTAGGCTCTTTTGCTTGTGAATCTCTTCGGCCTTAAGGTGGTGCACCACCCCGCTGTCTATGCAATGATCCGACCGATTGAGCCACTTCTCCCGCACAACTCTGGCTACAACCACCGGCTACTCAGCAGAGAGCAAGCTCGCAGAGCGGGTTAGCTTGCAGTCTGACCGGTGGTGGTGTCTCTATCTTGTTAAGCGACTGTTGCGGACATCCCTTGTAGACATTTACAGTTCCTCAGCTGCTAGAGGAACATGGTGAAGCTTTGTGCTGAATCGGGCCGTGACTGCTTCACGATCAGCTGCCGGGTTGCAAGCAGACCGTGAAACCCTAGAGCAAACTACATTTTCTGCTGCGCTGCACCCCATGCCACTGCAATGGAACATATGTTGTAGCACACACGCGCATGCAAAAGCTCTTTCGTACAGTTTGATACGCGCTACAGACGTGGAACTTGGTAACCCATCTGGTGGCTATATTGCGCGGGCACGACGAGGATCAGGAGTATCGGATCCAACCGATGGTATCGACGGGTGTGATGTGTCCTCAGCATAAAGCCCTCTATGATTGCCGATGGCAGCCGAGGCCAGATCCATGTCGTGGGAGAGGTGGGCATCGAATGCTGCTAGGGGTTTGCTCAGCAGCCTTGATATGAAACGACACGATCCCAGCATATTCTCTTTTCACTGCACAGGGAAGACTAGCCTGCGCAACCTACCGAGATGCAGGGTGTGTGCTTGCAATTGTCAGAGGTGTTGGCAATGACGACAGCGGCCGGGACGGCAAGCCTGCAGCCGTCTTGGTGTTTTTGATTACTGTACGTAGCTTAACCATTATTCCAAGCATGTGCCCCTAACATTTTTTGTGAGCCCAGTATGGGCATATGCGGCACATGAACTTCATGTGCAGGTCTCTGCAAATCATCATGGCAACTCGTTTGTTCTCGCTTCCTGCCCCTGCATGCAATCTACCAGCATAAATCTTAACTTTGAATCTATACTTTTACAAGATGCGCCGCACGGAAGTATCAGCAGAAACTCTCCAACAGTAAATCGGATTTTCCAGACCTACGAATCTCGCAACAGCGGCTCGTTCTTGCGAAGTAGGACGCAAAAGCATCTACGCTTAATTTCGGAAGCCGTGGGACAAGCTTGCCGTTTCCTGGTGAGTCGTCTTGGAACGGACAGGAATGAGGACTAGGTATGCCATCAGCTGACACTAAGAAGTCGGTTGTGCAGTACATGAAGAGTTCGTACAGCCGGGAAAGAGAACAAGAGATTGAACAGACTAGTTGTTCATCGGCTTCGCTGCCACTTAAATGTTACTGATACCTGAATATTGTGAATTGGACCATCTCCTCCGGACTTGCCTTAAGATTTTTCGAATCCGCGCCAAGGAGTCGAGCTGGGATGAGGTTCCATGAAGGGTTCGGACTTGTTGGAAGTTGCAACCTTTGCCATGCGTATGACATGACGGAAGCTCCAAGTAGGCTCATGCAAGTTGTTGGCAGACCTGCCGATGAGACGTGCAAGCCAAAGACTGCCTGGAACACAGGAGGAGAGTTGCTACTGGCTGCGTTTGCGGGACGAGGGTAACTTTGGACAACAGTGGCTGCGGCAGGAGAGGTTGGCAACAGCTTTGAGTCTGATTCGACAAGACATTCTGACATGCTGAGACTCCTCATTTCTGGATGAAGCAGGATGGCAAGTCCCTTGGCCTTGGCGTGTTCCTGGAGGCATGTTTCCAATCCGAGACCCCCAGAGCCTTCCTACTATTAATTAGCGAGTTTGGTGAATCCTTTCAGTCTTTCAGTTTGCGATGCTGTCGCAGAGGTTTTCTGCGCTTAAAGAGAAACTTGGTGCTCTGCTGAAGGCCCTGCCTCCAGGCATGCCTGGACACGATGTTCGCGAGGCCGGACTTGGATGTCTGGCACTCCTTGTGGTTTGAGGTTGCTTTAAGCGGTTGCCTTTGCACTGTCTAACTGCATGGACGAGGGTGTTACCACTACTCGTACTGGTTTCAAGCTACACAGGCTGGCATCCTCAGGTCTTTCCCTTTGTGTTCTTCTTTCACAGTACCTGTTTGTGTCTGGATTGCCTTGATCAAGCTCGAGTCACCTAGTTTTGCTTCTGCCTGGCAGGCACACAGGAAAGCCTTGTCGGAGGCAGATGGCCGAGTTGTGGGAAAACCGCCTAGTTGAAGAAGCTGGCCTGCCGTCGAGTTTGAATAGTCTGGAGGTGCGCTGCGTTCGAAGTGCCTTCAACCAACTGCGGTATGGTGAAGCGGCTGGCAACTTGCCTTAGTCTGAGAGGCCTGTGGCCTTTGCCTGGCTGCTTGCAACGAACTGGGCTTGTGTTCTTTGTGGGCCTCTCCTGCAGAGATTCACGTGTAGTTTGCTCTCCCGCCAAACTGCAGGTGAAGCATGGCGAGAGGCAACCCTGGACAAAACTTATACCGAAACAGTCTAACGAGCAGTCGGAGCAATTCCAGGTTCCAGGTGGATGACAGCGAATAGTGGCTCAAGTCTTCACCGTGGAAGGTCCCTCGGCTCTCCATCGTGGATGCAATGCTTGGCTGCTCGGCTAGCGAAAACTGGTAGAGATTGACAGATCTAGTCGTAGGCATGATTGCACATGAGTTAGAGTGCCGTACGTCATAGACTGGAGAGGCATTTTGGCCGTTTCTATTCTTGCAAGAGTCCGCATCCAGTCGAGGTCAAGGTGCCGCCGAATTTCGATCTGCTGAGGCTGGTGGACAGCGTTGAATTGAATGCCCGCTTTCTCAGAACTTCCCCTCATATATACATATTATATATATATACCAGCACGGTCGCTTGAGGGGTTATACAGGTACACATATATCCCACTTGTAAATACTTTATGTGGACTTAGCAGGTGTGTTTACAAGTGAGTTATAACTTCCTTATAAGTTCAACTTAAGTTTTATATCGTGGTCCAAAAATTAAGAAAATTGTGACTGAAGCTGAATTGCCAAAGACACTGATTTTTCGTCACTTGTGCAAAATGAGCAACCTATTTTCACCGTTTTAGCATGCAGGTCCGTGCAGTCAGAATTGACATTGCAGGGTCTGACCTTTCCATCGCCATCAGGATGGCAAGGTAAGCCTGTGAGAAGAGCCTACTCGGAAGACCTTCGTCTCATTCGTGAGAAGGAAAGCACCTCCCCAAGGTCTCGTGTTTACCCGTCGGAGCAGGGACATGCGGAAGATGAAAATGCGGTAAGCGTCGGCCATGGTGCCAGGCGAAACAAAGGCACTAACCAGCGAGGCACAGGAAGACAGGAAGGGAGCAGTACCAGGTTGACTGGAAAAGCCAACAGGAGGGAACTTGAAGACGGGCAGTCCAAAACCTTCAAATGCAAGCTTTTCTTTTGAGACCCCACGGACACTTCGCGGACACCCTCCTGGCCCGCGGACGCCATCCCGGACGCCAGCTTTAGTGGCCGCGGACACCCGCTGACATTGCTTCCCAGCTCTGGGGGAAGATCGGCCGCACTTTCCTTCGGGCGCTGTCGGATCGACAGTTCTCACGGAAGACGTCCGCCACAAGCCTGTCGCCAGCTCTCTACTCTCTCTACAGACGCTACAAGTGGCGGACTCTCGTGATGCATGGTCCTCCTCGGCCTATCCCGAGTTCGCGGCCTAAGAAGTCCGACGTGGTGATTCACGGATGGCTCTGCTCCGAGTTCGAGTCCCAAGGATCCGTCTTCTGAGATGATCGGGGAAGCAATGTTTACCAGGGATGATGCTCCTAAGCAGTTCTCGTCAGGAGTGTCTCAGCAGATCATGCAGAGGTGGTTCCAAGGACAACGCAGATCTGCATGATTGAGCTCTTGGCAGCAGATGTAGCGATCCAGACTTTTCGGGAAGAGATCCGTGGAAAGCTGGTTCTGTTGTTCATTGACTCGGTAGAAGCTGCCTTGATCAAGAGACCCACTCCGCCCTTTTTGATCTCGACCTTGATATGGCCGATCGCCTCCGGCAAGCCCAAGGTCGAATCAGCCTGCAGGCTCTTGCCAACGGCTCGTACGACGAGCTCTGTCGGCCGTCTGTAGACTGCTGTCTATACACGGGTTGCTTCTGCGACAGCAATGGAGAAGAGTGTTGTGCGGCCGATCGCATGCCGCATGAACGCTGGGCTGACAACCAGCTCACGCCGCTCTGCACAGCCTGCGATCGCAGGCACGATATGTGCCATTTCTGTCGGGGGATCCCCTGGGTGACGCCGCCTGCTCATCGTGACCGCAATCGTCGACTTGCCAGCAGGGGAGGATCCACAACGCGCTATGGATGCGCCTATTTACTATCTGGCTCCAGAAGGTGGCCAGCCTCATCAGGGACGGCTGGCTCGTGCTGCGGCTATAGTGATACTATAGTGCGAACGCATCCGAAGCCTTCCGGTCCTGCTCCGAAGCCTAAAGGACCGCCGCTCTTGGTGCCTGTTACTGGCTCCGGGCCTAAGGCGGCTCCTGCAGTCGGATATGTTCGGCCCGATCCTGCCGATCACCCACGAGCTAAGCCCAAAGCGGCTCCGATGCCAGAGCTGCATGCAGCGGATCTGCGCTCTGAAGCTTTTCGGCAAACGGAAACCGAGCTGATCCAACTTCTCGGAGGTGCCCCGCTCGATGATCCGATCGAGGACTTTCAAAATTTTGGCGCGGGAACTTTTCTCATCTGATGTGTCCGACTGAAGGTGCGATCTTTGGCATATCCCAATGCGCCCCCCCCCCCCCGCGATCGGGGTTTCCGGTCGGACTTGTGAAGATCTAGAGAAGTTTTGATTTGATCTGTGGCCGACACCCACGTTGCGGTCACATAAGCGACTGCAGGCTGTTCAGCGAGTGAGTCGAACGGTGCAGATTGTGGAAACTGATATTATATATATATATATGTATATACATACATACACGCACTTCTTATGCATTCCTCCGCAGCCTCCGACCAGTAGTCAGTGTAGTTGTATCGAGCAGAGCGTCATTTTCAGAAGCTGTAAGTAACGGGCCCGGGACCTGAAGAGCCTGTCAATCACTCTGGTTGCCGTCGCTTCTTTGGCTCCCAGATCGCTTCGCCCGCAGCACTTCCACCACTGTCTTCGTTGGGCAGTGGATGCCCCGCAGACATTGGAAACACATGAGATGCTTACGCACCCCTCAGCCACAGGCTGCCACACACACATTGGCTTGGCACGGATAACTGCGACTGGCGACGGGCAGGACCGAGGATGAAGGCACAGAAGAGCAGGACATGATATGAAGACAGATTCTGGTGCGCGAGCATGCCAGACACCAGCAATGCAAAAACTTTAATGTTATGATCGCCAAGTCCTGCAAAATGGCTGAACCCATGTCAGTTGGCAAAATGCGCTCTAAATGTAAATAAATGCGTTTCGTAAATGCGTTTTTTGCACATTGTTTCTAGCAGCACATGTGGGTTTTGCAGCGTCCTGTTCATCATCTTCGTCAGAGTGTTGTCAATTTCCAGGTGTAAGTGACGTCCAGGCAAGATTGCGCATCTGCATGATAGGTGGTCCTTTTCTCGCGAGGGCAACAGAGGTGTTGGCCATGGGGTCCGACAGCAGTGATGACGACTGGAGGGCTTTGATAGAGCTCACTGGCGGGACGGGCATCCAGACAGGAGGTGGATTTCCGGTGCATTTGTAGTGCTTTTTCACATCGCATTTGTAGTGCAAAAAAACGCCAAAAAACGCAACAAAAACGCTTTTAAACGTTTTTTGCGCATTCTTTCGCATTTGCCTGACACGCACCCTTTCCCAAAAATGCGTTCCTCCCCGTCCCGCCACAGCCTCCTCCTCCCCCCCCACCCACACCACCCCACCCCAGCCCACCCCAGTCCTCGAGTCCTAGCAGCTGTCTGACTTCTACCGTCTCGCATCTGTCTAGGTCCCAGCTGGTCGTAGCTCCTTTTCAGGCCCTCCAATAAAGTTGATCGTTTGCAGAATGAGATTGTTGTGGCTGCTGGTCAGGCCTGTTTTGCGATTGGCGTTTAGGCTTCTTGGTCTTACACGGGGTGCATTTAGAGTGCTTTTTTTCGCTGTTTGGAAACACATTTTAACACATTTTGGGTGCTTTTATGTGCATTCTTGGGGTTCAGGGATTTTACAGGGATTGGAGATCATAACTTTAATGGCACACAAAATGAGATGAGAAGAGCAGAGTGCATCCCCCAGCTGCACTCGCTGGGCCCAGGAAGGATCCATGCAGGCATTTTTTCCTGGAGGGGAGCTTCGTTGGATAGAGCCGCTCAGCATTCCCCACGTCCCCCCGCCAGATGGCGAGCAAAGGAATACTATGTACAGGCGTGCACACACACACGCGCACGCACGCACACACACACACACACACACCCGCGCGTGAACACTCCCATACACTCCCTGACGGAGTAAATACATACTTACAGCTCTTGCAGCTCTTGTTGGGGTTGTCGGCTTAGCCCCTGGCCACTTCACTTGCAGGAAACAGCTTGCAGGTACGTCCATTGGCGTCTCAAGGAATACTGTATCCGGGCCTTTCCAGAGCCTGTTAGGCTTCCACTGTGGAAGGCAGGTTGCCCCCCTGCAGTAAAATTGAGAAACTCTGGAATGCATGCATAAACATGGGAGTCAGTCGCATGCATCTTGCGCATCGTCCCATGAAGATTCCAGGCACAACGCGTAGTCGGCGGCCCGGCAATCGCCCATCTCCTGCGTGAAGGCACGCTGCACGGTCAAGACGATGCTATGCAACAAGAGAAGACCCCAGGCAAAGTATGTCAGCGGCCAGTCAGCTTCGTCCGGACAGGTTACGTTGTCGTCCATGATGCACTGAATGAGGATTTGGCTTCCAAGTTTGTGGTGCCCTGCTTTGCGGTGGAAGGCTTGAGGCATGCCTTGAGACAATAGCAACCGCTGACTCATGCATCGCGTTGTTGAGATGTCATTGGAGCTGCAATGGACACATGCGGCCGAGAGCTGCCACCATTTCAGTGTAGCTGTCTTGGAGATGCATGAACCTTTCTTGCGTGTCTATCTGTCCAGAAGGTACAGATGGCAAAGCTTGACAACGGCTGGAATCTTCACGCAGCACCCCAAGCAACACCAGGACCACGGATGGCTGCTGCATCGCATCTCCCAACCCATTGACATTCCGCTGACCCAGGGTACATCGTCAGAGCTCGGGCGGCATGTTGCGGATCCGGGCAGCACAGGACAGCGAGGCGACCGCTTGCTATGGATCGACGAGAGCAGAGCTGCAGCTCGGTGTACGTGCTGATACTGACATACAGAAACTATATAGAAATAAATCAACAGATAAATGTATGTGTATATATATATATATATATATGTATACCCTTTTGCCAATGGCAGCTTTGCCATCGAAGTTCTTTCAACAGTGGTTTCTAGCTTTTATGGGACCTACGAACCTGTACAGAACTGCTGCAATACTGCTACGCGAATGGTGCGAGGTTGGGCGATATGGCTCGGAGGCTGTGGCTGAGGCCATTGGGCTGCTGAAGGCAGCCGCAGGGCTTGGAAAAGTTGCAATTTGCTGCCTTCTTGGCTGGACCTTTCGTGAGCCCCTTGCAGTACGGCACAGTTCAACTAGTTTTTTTCCTCTCTATGCAGGGCTTGGCATCAGAGCTGAACCCGGATCTGACGGCCCACCACTGGAGCAAGAATGCAGCTGGAGATGCTGCGCACGCGTCTCTCGGCAGAGCATCTCTTCATCGTCAGTGGGCGTGACATATCCGATGGGATTTGCTGGCAAGTCGACCTCAGGCAACCTTTGAAATCAAAAGCCAAATCCTCAAAGTAAGAAGTGTTTTTTGTCAGGCTTTCTCGGCGGCTTAAGCCCGCAATGCCGAAACACGCATGGCTGCAGGTTGCGTCCGCGGTTGCCGGCGACAGACCAGGCGGTTCTGACGGTGTCGCCCAAAGCACAACTCGCGTGCTATCCGGGTGATGGTGCGTGCTACATTTGTCACCAGGCTTGCCATGCCGTCTCGGGAATTTGTTGCAGTCCACTTTGCTTGGCCTGTGCTGGACAGGACAACAGATTCAGGCCTTCGTCCTCGGACCGTGTATGAGCCAAGGCTATCTTGGTGTGTGTTTCGCGCAGTCACCGTTGCAGGCCAAGCCACGGTACACGCCTGAATTCCCGAGAGCTTACTGCGATCCTGTACCTCGTCTTCGCATTTCATGCCCTCGGCAGCCGAGGAAACGCTCAGAAGTGTTGCATCAGTGTAGCTGCCTGAGCCCTGTGTGGAATGATCTTCCTTTCCCGTGTTCACCACGCACATTCAGGCTTAGTTTGTGTTTACTGTTCTTGTTGGTTCTTGCTGCTTGGCATGCGTCTCAGCGACGAAAAAGTCTCGACGGTCCAGACCAAAAAATCATGCCAAGAGTCTGGCAATACAGCTTTCCCCGCAAAAACTGCAAGCCACCCAAACAGAATTGGCGAAGCCTGCGCATGCTTGTTCAAACGTACTGCCTACAGCAACTAAGGTATGGGAATCCTTCTGATTGGGATGCCCTTCGAGTGCCTCTTCGGGCATTGGTCGAAGCGAATCGTCATGCTTGTAGGCAGAAGTAGACGTGAAAATGCAGCAGGTTTGCAGAGCATGGAACGCATTGCCGGGTCATTTCACATTTCCACCTGCGGCAAAAGAAGCTGCAAATAAACGGCCTCTGAGGACGGAGGAGCTTTAAAGCTGTATCCACAGACGGAAGACTTTGAGTCCGCCCCGCTTGCAGATCATCCATCTGTGTGCGTGGCTCCCAGAGCTGGGACGCTGGCATCTTGGACCTGACTTTGTACTGGTCGCCGGGTTATCGACGATCGCCGGGTTTCGTCATGTTTCGTCCAGTCAAAACTCGTGCGAGGTGATCTTTTTCTCCAGGCTCTGGCATGAAGTGCTGCCCGCCTATCGTCCGCGCCGGGCATTGACCATGTGGATCTTGCGCCCGGAAGAGGAGGAGAGCTGGATGCCGACAGTGTTCTAGATTCTAGACCTTGGACATCAAGTCATTTCTTCACACTCTCGGCCCTGGCTTTGTTGCGGCCTCCAGCCACGTTCATGTTGTGCGTCAAGCAGAAGCTCGTCAGAGCATCGAGCATCTATGCTCATTCCATTTGCAGGGTGCAGTATCAGGCGGTGCTTGACTGGAGCAGAACCCACGACTCCCGCCGCTGGCCTTCGTGGAGGAACTACCCCTTCTCGCCGTGAATCTTCGCGACTGCACAATCAACTCGATGCTGCACACGTCGGGTTACGGGTCGCAATGCTGCTGGCACGTGTTCATGAAGAAGATTGGAAGTCCACTTCACTTCATGGAAGACAGGCAGAGGGTTGCATCTTCTGGTTTCAATGTCATCTCACAGCTGTGAGATGTTTCTAGACGCCATGACTCCCTGTAAATGTAAGGAGGTGAGGCGAAACGTGTTGCACAAAGATGGCGGGCATGTCGCCTAATTAGATGTCTCCCCCCGAGGTGGAAAAGCACTGCTGCAGCGCGTATACTGCAACACTGCATATGTGCCGGGGACATGCCGCTTGAACACGAATTCGTTCGATGAGGGAAAGCCTGGCTCGAGAAGCTTGTGGCTTCAGGTTCCCGCTAGAGGCATCCGGGCCGAGAGTCAAGGAGCATTCCCTTCAAAGGCGGAACTAAATAGCGTCTCTCGGATGAGTCTGAGATGAGCAGCACGCCGAACTAATCTGCAATGTATCAACTGGTCTCTTCAATTGTCTTGCTAACACTGTACACTGGACGACAAGAATCTCAACAAGCATCACTGCAGAGCCAACCGGAGCAGAAACCTCGCCCCGTTGACGTGAGCCTGCAAGTCGCGCCGCGCGCAGCCGGGCTGTACTTGCGCCTCGGCTAGATTCTCAACGTCAAGTTTCTGTTGTAAGCATGAGCACGAATGCATTGAATGCCGAAGGACACGCGACATGACGCTTGTCAGCAGTTGTCTCCATGGCACTTTCCGGGATGATCAGGTTGACGATTTGTGAATAGATTGGTATACTTGTGACATCAAGCAGGCTGACCCTTAGAATTACAAAATGCGCTCCTGGGAGAGACCCACATCAACTAAGGCCTGTGTGGCACGATTCACCGTCCAGGCCCGTGTGCACGGAGACGCGTTGTGTAGAGTCTACCAGGGCACGCGGCCAGGTCGCCACGTCGAAGGCGCTCGCCCTCACGCGAGAGGCACCTCAGCCCACAGCATTCCCATACGCTTCAGAACCCGGTATTTGCCTTTCGTGCAATTCGCAGCCTCAGCTGATAGCAGGCGTCGGTCACGCAGTGCGGCTGAGCAGCAATGAGGAAATTTGCAGTTTTGTGACAGGTGCAGGCTCCAGGTATGTGTACTTTGGTGCCCGAGTCTTCACCTATCACCAGAACCCCCCAAATATTTCATTTGGATGCCCGGACTCGTATCCATAGAGCAATGTGCCTGGAGACCCGAGGGCTTTAAGTTACGGTAGGGCGTCCTGTGGCTGACGGTGGTTCATTGCTTGGTGCCAGAACCGAGGGATCGAGATCCTACTCGGACCGCGGGAGGGGCGGAAGGCGAGGCGCTTTGACATGCAAACATCTGGCCTGTTCGGAAACATGCACTTTGCGAGGCAAGCCAGCGAGCGGGATGAGCGCGACGAGCCTGGATTCCGAGGCCACAGCCCTGGAGCCTTTTGGAGAGATCTGCATCCAGCTGCGATGCTATTGGTATTGAGTCACTTCGCAAGAGTGGCCTGCGCCACGCATGTGTAGGGTTTGGAGTTTTGCCTGAGCAGGTGGGGTTGTTATCGGCAACCCTTCGGATACTGAGCCACCCACCTACGAGGTGGAACAAGTCGGCCGGAAGCTCGAAGCCTTCTGCAGTCAGTACATCAGCCATCGAGACGACCGAGGTAAAAAGCACAATGGAGATCCAACTTTTCAGGCACTGAGCTTCCAAGTGATTTGGTAGGGCTTGCAAAGACGGCATCAGATGCGATGCAACATGAAGTTTTGTACAGGCCGTGCTCAACATCAAAGGCCAAGGAGGGCGCAACCTGCCGGCAGGAATGTTCACAGGTCTGTGCAGGATCGCACAGCCCCAGGCCCCAGGCCATGGGAACCAGAGCCGAAAATCTCTTCAGCGTTCTTTCGATGTCTTCCGCTGCACCCCGCCCGAGTGCCCCATCAACTCCGTGCAATGCCATAGACACTGCGACCAAGGTATCCGATCCTTGAGAGCTCCGCCTAGGGCAAACGAGGCATCCGCCTCATGCGGTCCATTCGGCATGCATGTGTGTGGCAGCTCAGGGTGTAGCGCGCAGTTGTTTACGGATTCGGCTGCTTTAAGAGCGAAGGACGATGCACGCGATGACGGGGAGGAGATGAAGGATTGCTTCATGTGCCTCGACAGAATTGGCCCGGCCTCGTCATGCCTCGTCAGAGCCGTGTGCTGTAGTCTTTGGACGCATTGACACCGGAAAGCCTCGTTCGGGTGTTTTAGCGTTTAGCTGTTTGGCTTCGGGAAGATCGTCTCGAAGTCATGTCGAAACCAAACATGACCGACTAACTTGGGGATCGTACCTTCGCCCAAGCAGATCGCGGCCGATTTTTTCATTTCACAGCCGCCGGGGTTCACGGCTTCAATGCACTGTTCTGCTCTGCGCTCTTTGCAATTAGTATTCGCCGCGGTTGGCCCAACGCAAGCAAACACGTCTTAGTTGCCTGCAAGGAAGCACGGCATGCCTGGTCTGCGGGAGCTCCAACAAAAGCAGCGCCGCAGTCGGATCAGCCTGAGCCCCAGCCCTCTCCGACTGTGCTGCAGAGAGATCCCTGTCTCATGCGGATTCTGAAGGCTGACTGGTCCACCACCTGCAGCTTGCGTTTGCCATCGCCTTACTCGGCGCTGTATTGAAGCGTATAGATTATAGATACCCAGTATCATACACTGCCCCGGTTGCGAACCTTCGCCATGCGTTTTTCGAGCTGCTGCTAGACTGCTAGACCTCAAGCCTCACCGCTGCAGGTCGGTAGTCCGACATCGATTTGCATCTATGGGGGTTGTCCAAGCTAAGGACACAGTGGCAGTGAGGAGCCCTTGAGTTCGTGCCAAGTGCATACAAACGCTCATAGGTCATGGGAGACCTGCCAGTCGCTAGCGGACTCAACGACCCTCGCTTTACAGTGAGGAGCTGGCATAGCCAGCGATTGCAACGTATCGTGCTCCAGAGACAGGAAAGTAGGGATTCAGCTGCCTAACTATGCGAAGCAAAGAGAAGCGCGTGCAGTCTGCAGTTTGGTGGTCCCCGGTCTTTCCAGGAAATCTTGGCTCTAGGCATTTAGGGAAATTGGAAGTTTGGTGGCAAAAGGAGGCTTTGGATGGTATCTCAGATTCGCAAGTGGGGAGTGGTTTGGGCGATTGGAGTGAGCTGGTCCTGCTGGTCTCCCGGTATCCTGTTGATGGAGTCGTCGTGGTCGTCATTGGACTCGTGGTCGTCTTAGTGGCAGTGTACATCCTCATAGCTGTGCAAAAATAGAAGCCGGATATGCACTGGCGCAGCTTTTTCAGGAGGCTAAATGCACAAGTTGATGCACAGAACTCAGCAGAGAGTGTTTCAGTCAGTTGTAGGTACCACCGCAGAGCGGGCAGATGGATATGCCTGCCAGGAAACCTTTCTTGCATTTGAGCCGTCATGTGGCTGCATGTGACAGATCATGTAAGCTCAGCCGATGCTGGGTGAATGCAGCAATGTCCAGCAATGGAGGGGTGGAGAAGGTGGAGTGGACCTACCGCGGCTGCTATGCAAGACGACTTGCTTGCTAGTATAATTGCACATTGTCAACGCACGTATCACCACAGTCTGTGAATGACAAATACACGTGCTGTTGCTTGCGTCTCAACTGTTTGACCTTCAGTCGTTGCGTCCGAGGGATGAGATTTTACAACTACAACATGGCCAACAGCTCTTCGTCTCTTGACTGTGTCGAAGAGCGACCACACGCAACGATTATCGTAATGTATTTGGGCCTAGGCCCAACTCGAGTCAAAGTATTTGCTTGTCATTGTCTGCAGCGACGCAAGGTTCGAAGGCTTGCATCAACTGCAGGGTGGCAACGGTGACGGCTTTGAAAGCTGGGTGCAGGAGCAGTGCTAGACCGGTGCTTGAGAAGTGTGGAGATTGCGGCAGCTAGCAATCAGCCGTCACTGGCCTGGCCTGGTGCATGCGCAAGCCAATTGCGTAGACTTTGTCTTAGACCATCGCGTACCATCGTTTATTTCTCTTCTCTGCTGCCTACTCGAGTCAGGCAGTCGGATTTTGAGTTCTAGGGCTAGGGGCTAGGTGACAAATCGAAGAGCTCTACGCTACAGTAAGCGTAAACTTAGCCTGACCCGAAACAAAACAGAAGACACGGGGACAGTACGAAAACGGAAGATGCGGGAAGCTAGGAGCCTTTGGCAGATGGAAGTCCGGTGGACCTCGTCTTTGCCACGCTGTCAGAGACGAGGCAGCTGCGGCTGTAGCTGCATTTCGGAAGTTCATGTAGTGATGTTTGCATTTCTGGAGGTTGCAACTGGGCCCGTGGGTTCGCGAGTACCGGACCCAGCCCTCTCAAGCATTGGATGTAGCGACATACCAGAACCTCGTGCTGCAACAAGGAAGGCTTCTGTGCTGAACATTTGCAAGTAATTCAGTGGCAAGCCCGTGGCACCAAGGAATTCTTTAAAAGAGGCCGACAAGACACTCGGAGCATAGAAACTTAGCGCTTTTTCTCTCGTTGGCTTGGTTGGCAATTTGCTGATGTGTTTGGGGCCTGCAACCCTCCAGAATCTCATAAGACTCGGTCACTGCTACCCGCTACCCTCCTGCTTACGGTACAAGTAACTTCCATCACCAGGAAGAACGAGCTGCCTTGGACGAGTGTTCTGGACGGTATGGCCGAGAAGTACAACGGGAACCTGAAGACCTTGCTTTTGCAGCTGGTCTGTTTCCAAAAGTCAAGAGTGCACGATGCCATTACAAGTGACTTGATGTCGAGCAAAAGCGAAACTGACTACGCGGTTAAGGCTCGTGATATAGCATCGTTCAAGTGAAAACCTCAACTAGGCTTTTGGTGGTGATTCAGCTTGGGCACCGGAGCAGGCATGACCAAAGGACCGGAATGACTCTGTAATTGCGGGCATTCGGCTTGGAAGTACCAGGAACGGCCCCTTTAGATCGAACACTGCAGCCGCAATATTCTCAGCTGTCAGAGCATCCAGGTCCCCAAGTCGAATTAACTAGTTGTCGGTGCATTTAACTTTAGTTTCGTGTGGAGCCGGCCAAGGAGATGGCAGCTTCACAGCCTGATAAGATAAGGGCACTGAGAGGGTAAGTTGAGACCACCTGCTTGGACAAACCGTTGGGGAGTTGGTGCTGGGGTGTCTCAGTCCTTCTACTTGAGTCGCAGGATGTAGCTGTCCAATAACGCGCAACTAGGGATGAGGGGCAACCTCCGCATGAAGTTCAGAGCCACTTGAGGTTTTCCAGATCTCGCTTCAGAAGAGATCCTGAATCCCTACCTCTTTTTGGAAGGCACGGAGGGGAAGGTGGCAAGGCCCTTGGCATGGCGAGGCTTCAGGTCCAAAATTAGGTTTTGTTGGGAGGCTGCCGGACAAGCGAGTTGCTGGCCTGGTTGGGGCCTGAAGCCTGTGGCCTCCACTCACGCCAAGGGAGCGTTTGTGTGTTGTGTTCAGCTCCAAGGCTTTGCCGAATCCCAAGAAGGCCTTCATCGGCCGAAGCCTGCTATCACGGCACGAGGAGCTGCACTTCTGCTTCGTTGGTGCCACCCCCCGATCGTTGTGTGGAGGGAGCTGTTGAGACAATCAGCCTTGTGCGAGAGACGGGGGCTCAATATGAGGCCTCAGCAAGAGCACATGCCCACGCGAGGTGCGCATTTTCCGATCAGTGACATAGCGGCTGCTCTGGAAGATCCGAAGAAAGATAATCTGGAAGAGGCAAAGATCCTCCTGGCAAGGACTTGGCTTGCACACCCTTGCTGTTGTCCAAGCAGCGTAACTTTTCGGGTCGGGGTGTTGCATGTCGGCAAGTTTGCAGCCAGGATAGCAGCTTGCTGTGCTCGTTCTGCTAAACATGGGATGATCGGAGAACAACGACAAAACAGTTCGTTGAATTGCTGGAGGACGTTGAGGAAGGTCTTACGCAAAGCGCAACGAATGGGGCTGCTCGATGATGGCACGATCCTTATTCTCCAAGGCCTGCCTCAGTCGCTGGATGGCTTGTGACAACCAGACCATGCCGAAAACTGCCCGCAGGCGATCTGAACAGCAGAACAGTACTTCGCCCTTCTGGCCACCAGTTGGATGTGCTGAGTGAAGTGATGGCAGACAAAGAATTGCAGGACACGGGCCCAAGCAAACCGAGTGCACGGCACCAGCTCATGGAATGCCTGCATGTGAGAGGCGGCAATTCGAATCGGGTTGTCTTTACTGGAAGCTTGGATGAATTGTCGGTGGCACCAGTCGCAAGTGCGTAAAATTCAAGATTAAGTGTGAAGACTGTGCTGGATGCGAGTAAGGACGGGGAATGGTTCGAACCTTCCAATGCAGATCCGTCGGAGCTTCCAGTGACCTGCCATGCAGCTAGCAGCCACTGTAAAATCACAACTGGTCTCTGTGATGCACGAACCAAGCTCTTCGTGAAGATGAGCCGCTCTACCCTGACGCTCTGGGCACTGCAAGGTGACATACAAGTTTTTACACGACGTGGGCCTGGAGCTCGGACGGGTAGAGGGACGCTGCGTAGCGGCGTGGCGTTTTGCCTGCGTATTCATGGTTGGAGGGGCGAAGGTCAGATATCGAAGGGAACCTATGCACTGGAATCGCAGACTTTCCTGCAGCCGCGATCCGGAAAGAAGGTAGTGCGGCGTTTAACTGTTAGCAGCTGTTAGCAACGAACCGCAAGTGAGACGCCAGGCATCATGAAGCACCGATAGCTTTGCTTACGGAGGCTTCTCCGTCCTTGTCGGGGTGTGTCAGCCCTGCAGCCTACACAACGCAAACGCCATTCGTGGCGTCAGGCTTCCAAGGATGGCGTTTCTGGCCCCGATTGAACTCTTGCTCTCTCCTCGACTCCAGTCTACGCGAGAAGTCTACGCAACCGGTGTCCGTGTGGTGCCAACTATTGATCATCACGCAAAGTACAAGGCTTGGCAATTAGAGATCAAGAAGGGGCTTGCTTGTTGCTCCGGCCGGCTGTGGGCGAAGTAACTGCGCGAGCTACGACCGACCTGTGCCGGACGCTGCCCTTGTGAGAGCCAAACACAGATGCCCCGACCGCGTGCTGCAAGCCCGTTGTGTGCAAGCACTTCTCAAGCCAAGAAGCCAACCCAAAGTCAAAGGGCCTTCTCAGTGAGTCTGTCCATGCCGAGTACCAGCAGATCATAGCCCAATCAGTGCCCACAGGACAGCAAAGTTCGCATATGTTCCATGCTTGCTCGGCGTAGACTGCATTGGGGTAAAATCTGTACTGAAACTCGTCTGGCCACAGTCGCACATGAACTCAGGTGACACATTCCTGAAGGGGGAACGTGCCCCGACTGCAACAATCGCCTGCGTTTCAGAAGGCAAGCTTTGCTGCTTTGCCTGCTCTGCCTTGGCACAGGTTCACTCACCCTGAAGTCGCTGCTCGAGGCGGCGACAGACGTGGAGCTCAGCCCGAAGAGCCCCAGTTCTGAGCGCTACCACGCGTTCCTTGCCTGCCTTGCTTCATCCATGTCGCCACATATGGCAATATAGAGAGCTACTGAGACTGAGACAAGTACCAGCACATGTGCTCTTTTTCCTGTCCCCATGATTCGAGGACGCTGTGCAGCTTGCTGCTGCCTCAGTTTCAGTTGGAGCTTGGCCAAGCCAGCAAGCCGTGTCCGCCGCAGCCTTGAGGTCGCCACAACAGCTGAAGGAATGGGGCTCCTGGCACGCAAGTACAGTAGAGTTCGCAAAGGTCTTCTTGCTTGCAGCTGCGCCTGCTTCCTTCCCATCGGTGTTGGCCAAGGCTTGGACTTCAAGGAAGGCAGCTTTCGCCCTTTCCGTTCCGCAGTCGAAGATTTCCGAAGCTTTCAGCATTGTGTCCGATGCCCTTTAGCCAAGGCTTTCCCGCATCGGCTGACCGGCTGCTGGCATGGGCTCCCAGGAAGCTGGCAAGGCCGGCGCCCTTGCGGGATGATGCGAGCTCTTGCTCAGTGCTGGCGTGCTGAAAATGTGCGCTCGTTGAAGTACACCGTGTCGCAGCACTGCTTACATCAAGATGTCATAAAATTAAGGCGATTACGCTGGAGCTTCCCTAAGGGCGGTTATGAGGCCGGTGTCGGACTTGTTGGCACGAGGTGTTTAGCTTACATGAGGTTAGATCGGTGTTTGCACGAGCGGCTTTTCTGCGGCAGGTGATCCACACTCAAGGGGGCAGTGACCACCGTCCCGTCGTCCTTGAGGCCAGGAAGCATCAGAAATGCAAGTGTGGTGAGCTCGTCGCAACTGCCATGACAGGCTGCCTTGACAGTGGTGGCTGCAGTGCCTGACACGTCGGAGCCGTCCTGCCCAGACCCGTCGCCAGAGCTGATCGAGGCCACAGTTTCCACTTTCGAAGTTGGCAGAGAGAATGTCCATGGTACTCGTACGGCCTCATGCTTGAACAGCCCACTCCGCACCGTTGATAGGAGTCTCGGAATGAGGGCTGTAAAGCTCTGTAAGACTGCCCAGCTTTGAAAACTGAGAACTGCTTACCGTTTAAGCTTTGTGCTCTTTAGCAGGCAATTACGCAAGACGACGCCGACAACAGTGATTCAGGTGACCCGGCGCTTTAGTCTAAGTGCAACTTGTTCAAGAGGAGCCTCTCTGCTGTTCGGAGCAGCCAGGTGAGTCTCCGGGGCTGTTTGGCTCGCTTGCCCGAGGCTCAGGGGGTCCGTGGCAGCAGTCGCTTCCTTGGATCCATGACAGGCTAAGCTAGTCTGGGATGCTGTGGGACCGGACAAGGTGGCAAGAGCTGGAGTTAGCAGCAGCTGGTTTCGAGCTTCGAGCCCTGGCAGACAGCGGGGCTAAGGCCAAATATCAGTTGTAAAGATGTTTCACCAGTTGTTACCCGAGTCCCGCTGTCCTCCTCAGAACTCCACAAAATCCCACCCCTCCCTAGGGGTGGGTATGTGCGCTGACTCCTGACTGCAAAGCTCGAGCAGAGCACATGATCAAGGCCGTCTTGCAAAAGCGCCAGCCAAGCACTTAGACCAAGCATCCGGGAGAGCCTGGCAGGTCATTGACGGCAAGCTTCACAATCGCGACATCGGTCGGGGAGGTGGTCGAATCTATCTACCGCACATTTTCCAAGCATCGCAACAAGGTTTGCCAAAGCATGCTTTCATTATCGTGTCACCTGTGACGCTCCCATGACCTCCAAACGGCGGCTCATCAAAAGCCCTGCTTCGCGTCACCGTCCATCAGATTCAAGTTCCCATCGCAAAGAACGGCGACGGTCCAACGATCAGAATATCGTGAATGTCACACCGTTGGTTGAAGCCAACTTGCCAGGCGACATGCTGCCATGAATCAATGTACACGCGGCTGTTAAGCATGACACTGATGGATCCCTTCAGGTGTTTGCATAATTCTGGCACAAGCAGCTGGCAAATGCAGCACGAGCAAACGCAAGAAAGTGAAGCTTGGCGCAAGCATGCGCTTGCCCTAGCGGATGGCAAGCAGTGGCTATGCAGCGCAGGCTGAACATGTTAAAATGTGACCTTGAATTGATCAATCCCTCGTGGTCAGGACGAAGAGCCGATTGTCGGACAGAAGGCTTTGCTGCCACCGCAATGCCATGTGTCTTGAACATGGGGGAGTGAAAGAGAGCGGGAGACTGCCTCGCCCCGTCTCTCACAGCGAATAAGCCGCCAGGGCATCCGTTGAGACATTCGATCGAATGAAACCGGCGTGCTCCGAGCACACTGGGCGCCTTACATCGGTGCTGCTAGACTGCAGGTCTCGGTGGTAGGCTACACGGCCACGGTGCGCTTCGTGGGCGAGACCCACTTCGCCCCGGGTGAGTGGGTCGGTGTTGAGCTTGAGCCTGGCCAGCCCGCCGCGTGTTCGAATGTGGCAAACAAAGGCAGAATCCTGGGCCTTAGAGTCGTACAGTGCAGAACGTAGACTGATGGCATCGTGTCAATTCAAAAGACTGACCAGTTTTGATTAGTCGTGTGCATCGGATATGCCAGCCGTGGGCAAGAACGACGGTACCGTGCAGGACAGAAGGCACGCCGACACAAAGTCCTGGCATGTCCTTGCAATGCATTCTGTTGCCATGGGGTGATGGTACTGCACAGTGCACATGCAAACTCGGCGGGCCATCCCGATCAGAAAAAGAATGGCCACGCAGGATACATCCTGTGATCCCAATACTGGGAGGGGTGCCGATGGCTTGCCCTGATCTTGTGACAGCAGCCCGAAAAGTATGGCATGCAAAGGCAGAGGCAGCACCGTACACGAAGGTGGGTTCTTCCCTCCCAACAGAACGATTACACTTCCAAACAGTCATGGGGCAGATCCAGCCACGGGCAGCCTTCGCAAAATCTCACGCTGCAGAGCAGCTGACGCTTGCTAGGATTGAGTTGCACAGCTTCGTCTCAGCGCCAGCCGATCCAGGTATTTTACCTGCGAACCCAATCACGGCCTCTTCGTGCGGAGGAGCGTCGTGCCGGGACCCCTGTTGGCCTACGCTTACTGGAGCGAGCCAATCCGTTGCCGTTGCGCAAGCAGTGACATTTCGGGGAAACTCGAAAATAAAGAGCTTGTAGAAGTAGGCTGATGACTTCACCAAGAAGGGAGGAATCCGCAAGTATGCAAGATTTGGGACAGGCAGCGGACTCCTGGCGGAGATCCACCAAGCCCTAGCAAAGCGAGAGTTCTCTTTGCAGGCTTGGTGCCCTGACACTGCCCTGATGAAATCATTGTCGTTGTGCGGCTGCACATCCTTTGCCGCCACGGGGTCTTAGTATTAGTTGAAGCTGCCTGATGTTAGCTCGAGACTTGCGACATGGATGTTTCCACAGTTCTTGCGGTATGACCGTTACAGTAATTGAATGCCGCTTCGTGTCAGTCTTGTGCCTGTGGCTGCCGGCGATCCCCGTCTTTTGGGCAGCCAGGCGCTGGCCCGGAGATTTGCGAGGCACCCGCCCGTGGCTCAGGCATATCGACGTCAAGAGGTAATATGTCGTGCGTTCTTCTCCTTTTAAGTTGGAGGTCGGCGACGATGCTGAAGGCTCGGTACCGCTTCCTTCGAACTTGTCAAAGAGACTGTGCATCATCTGATTGTCCAAGAGGGCCGCGGGCCTCTGACCATTTCTGACCGTTTTGTGGTAATTAGTAGTTAGTGTCGTCAGGTGACTCTCAGAGTGAGGATGATGTAGATGAGGCTGGGCACATGCGGGACCCAAGCTCGTCCATAATCGAGGCGATTGCAAGCTACTCGCGTCCATCGTTCTTAGCGATGAGGTGGCCATGGTGCCCACGCAAACCATGCGCCGCAAGGGCGTTTCAGCAGAAGCTGGAGGTGAAGAGGCATGACCTTCATACCTTCGCGACCTTGACACATTTGCACAACAGCTGGCTGCATGTGCATCAACATAAGAGCTACACAGCAGCTGCTCGGCCGAATGGAAGGACGACTGGGTGCCAACGGTCCACGAGAAAAGCCAGACAGAGAAGCAGCAGCTGAAAGAAGCTACCTGGAAGCCAACGCTAAAGTTACGGATGGCTGTTGTTGGGTGACCGCTTATGGGGTAGTACTCATGGGCACCGAACGGCCCACAGCTTTGCAAGCAAGGAGCTCGCAGCTGTAATTAGCAGCTCTAGTTATAGCACACCAGTTGTCGGGCCTGGTCTGAAGTACTAGACTCCGATGCTGACAGACCTTTGTGTCCGCGAGACTCGTTGTTGATCGCCGAATGCAGTGATGTATTTCATATTCTATGCTGTTCTTAGTGGCCTGTTCTGCTTGCTCCTCTGCACATACTTCCCTTTCTTGCCTATGTTGCTGGATCCGAGAATGTCTTAATCTTAACTCATTCACGGTTCTCCTACCGAGCCCGCAAGCGCGGGTGGGCCTTCGGCCCCTTCCCACGCCTGGGACAGAGAGAGAGAAAGAGAGTTCTTTGATGCCCTGATTCTTCCCATGCCAAGTTGCACGCAGACGACGCCGAACCTTGGCAGCGGACCTGAGGGCTGGCGTAATAGCAAAGAACCGGTTGCGAGTGACCTTGCGGGGGGGACCTCACCAAGGGAACGTCTAAGACCTGCAGCAAGCAAGAGAGATAGAGATGAGAGTCGCAAGCCTCCACACGTTCGGGAATCCCCCCAGGCAGGTACTGTAGGTGACAGGCAGTGCTGTGCAAGGTTCGGTTTGGTTCTGGCGTCGAGGCGAAGCCGGGGATATACTTGGAGTGGGTTTGAGGGTTAAGGTGTCACGGGTGCGTAACCCGCACGTGAGCGTTGGAAGCTGGACGGACAGATCCCTTCGGGGGGGTGGGGGGGGGGGGGGGGGGGGGGGGTGTAGGGGACACCTACGCCTTAGATCTGCAGCAAGCAAGAGACAAAGAGCTCACGACAAGTCCGCGTTTGTTCTTGAACTACCTCGTGCCATGTAATCAGGGTGGAGCAGGCTTCGGTTCTTGATCAGAACCAGTGGGTCCCATTCAAAAGTCACTAGTAGGAGAAGATTACCGAAAAGCTCAAACGCGCAGACATGCCTGGTGTCAAGCAGCTGTGTGTCCACATACACGCGTTTCTGCTGCCCAGAAAAAACTTTGGGAAGGTCTACCCGGAGTCTACCCGAGCCCAACAAAATCCTGTCGCCAGGTTTGTCGCCCTCAACTTTAAACTTATAGGACCTTCAAGATTCAAGCCATTGTGACCACAGCCCGCTTAGGTTATTGACAACTCTCATGACAGCGACCAGGTTGCAATGCATTTCCTTCAATTGCACGTCTCCGCGCCCTGCGGCTGGACTCTATCAAATCAGTGATTGTCTAAGGCAAGCTGCGAATGATGAGTGGCTCCCAGCATCCAAAGCTTGGCCGCGTGTGTTACACCGCCGGACTTTAGGCTCTGACTGTGCAGGATGACGACACCGGAGTACTTGAAGAAGTGTTTAGAGATGTGCTGGCATTTCAGGTTTGGGAACCTTTCTCCAAAAGGTCTCGAGCGCGTCGTCGAGGCGCCAGGGGCTGCTGAGGCTGTCCACATTGCCGTCTGCTGTCATGCATCATGCATCATCTGCTTCACTTTGACCTGGGTTTGATCATAGACCCGATCCACTTCAGTCCAGACCGCTACATATTTTACTTTAGGACCTCAACATATCTCAATCTTTGGACGGTTGCGGTGATCCCTCATTCAGAAGATTTCGAGAGGCTATTTGCAGCGCAGGATGGCGATGTGTAGCTACAGATGTCTCACTTCCCCGTGTTCCGTGCTTGATCACCCGAACGAGGCCATGTTCAAGAAGTCGGTGGGACACGGGGAGACGATCATCAGGTGCTAGAGCTTTGGACAACATGAACACTTCTGCCCTTGACATGACTGAGCTCTGCATGGAGGTTTGGTGATGTCGGAGACAACTTCTACATTGTCGTCTCGCATGATTATTCGACGTCTACAGATTTCGCTGTTGGCTTTAAAGTCTATCATGGCAGGAGCACAAACCACTGCTGCCAGGTCAAGCGTGGCAAGTTCGACATCTTTGCACACCGCCGCCTTCAGCAGGCATCCCGACATCCGACCACAGCTGCAAAGCTTTGTCATGTCAGACGGCGAGCGAACGGGCTGTGTAGTTTTTCTTCGACTAGCCGGGCTGACCACATTGACATGGACACCAACTATTTCGAATGTGGCGCATCGACGCGCGAGCCAGCTTCGTGCAGCAGCCATAGTGTTGGCACGTTGCGGACGCACCGAACTTGCAATGCTTTTGAGAATCAGCATTTGATCGCAGCTGCGCAGGCTGAAGCCGAGACGGAAAGTTCAGCAGAACTCGTCAAAGTGCCGCACTTTAGCCAAGACTCCAAAGGACTCGGGCGGCATGGGTGGAATCGTACGTTCCGTGGCCTTAGGTGTTTGAAGCAGGGCCCGGCTTTGCGTTCGGGGAGGCTGCCTTGCTCTACAATGCTCGGACCTCACTTAGTGGAGTGGGCGAGATGTTGCACCGCGTGGTCGAGTCTGAGTGTTGGCCCTTGCGCAAACTTGACGGAGGCTCCACGCTCGGCGACCATCAGAGCCAGCGAGGACGGCGATGGGAGCACCGAAATGCTTGGAAGAATGGCAGAAATTCTGCAGACACCATGCGCCGCCAGGACTCTGAAGTTTGGTGCCTCGAGCGAAGAGCCTTCCGGGAACTCGTCATCAGGCATGCTGCATGGGGCGAGCTAATCGTTTACCTGCGCTGCATGTTCGCGAGAGATTTGGTAATCCCTGCACAGATGAAGTATTCGACAAAGCACCGCAGGAATTAAACAATCAGTCTTCTTGGGCACAAGCTTGCAGGGCTTCGGAGCAGAAGTTCAAGGAGTGCCTCTCCTCGCTTAACGCTGACCATCAGTGCACATCGACCATGCCACCGTGCAGGGTCATGACATGACTCTACCGCATTCGGGTTACTTTTCTCATAGTCGGGAGCATAGTCTGTCTTGCCCAATGTCACGTCATGCACAGGTATTCGGAATTTTTGCGGCGATGCGACGTTTTCCAAGAGTTGGATGCGGACCGCCGCTGTCACGCCTTGCTTGCTCATGCTGCAGTCGTCTGCTTCTCTCCTTTTCAGGCTAACATTGGGTTCGCTGGTTAGTGAGTTTTTGTGCAGGAACAAATCGCCACATTGGCTGAGGCCCCTGAGAGCCTGAGAAAAAGTCCATTTTTTGCTGAATTTGAACCCCATGGCTTCTCGGGCACAAGGTGGTGGACGAGGAGGATTTCTCTGCAGACGAGGCCTCTAGCCGAAGATACTGACATCTACGGTTTCCATGTTAATTCGCGGAAGCAAATTGAATTTTGATGCAAGGTCATAATTCAGCAGGGAGCACGGAGCTCGGCTGCCTGAGCAGTTTGGTCCACACGAAGATTCGGAGACACGTGACAGGGTCGCGACAGCAACATGTTCATCACCTTGAAGGGCCAAGCAACGTGCTGAGCTTCATGCACCACGGTTTCCAGACAGACACATCGATGCACGATATAGTCGTAGGAGCGCGAACGAGAGACTCGATTTTCGATTGCTTTTCGTTCTTTTTCAGGCTGTTGCTTGCATCTCTGGCGACAAGGGCGAGGTTCAGGCCCAACTTTGCCTTGCAAACTCGCAGATCCACAAACTCCACTATCTCCACTAGGGTTGCATCAACAGCGGGGCAGGGAAGCCTCTGCAATGGAGTAATGCGTCAGGTGAAGACCTACAACATAGGGCATTTCTTCGGAGAGATCGCGCTGCTGCTCGGAGAGCCAAGAAAGGCCTGCCTGCAAAGTCCAGTCGGGATGAACGGTGAATGTCTTCATGCACTGTCAGGCGAGTGTCTACGCCAAAGGACATGTGACCTGCCTTGTAATCACAAAGCAAGTGTTCGACAGAGCCCTGATCTCAGTTTTCGGTCTGCGACAAGGAGCTTCCTTTGCTCGCATCTTCGGATGTGTAATAGGTGCTGGGTCCTCTCAGAGACTTCTTGAAGAAGAATCTGACAAAGCAACGGCCTCGAAGAGTTGCTGTTACTCATAGGTGAACCCGCAGCCTGTAAAGCTGTAGCCGGCTAGGCACTCAGGCCAAGACAACGGCTTGTAAAGGCAGCGGTCCCTGTACAACCGTGCAACTGTGTGCTGAGCGGTGCTGCGACTATGTTGCTGAAGAGGGTTAGGAAACCGCCAAGCAGTAGAGTCCGGCTACTTGGCTACTTGTGGCAACCCTTGGGTCTTGGGCATCCCCGCGCATCATAACCACATGTGCTTTCGGCGCTATGCTTTCATGCTACACCGCTTCGGATGGGCCATCTAGAGAGGCATTACTGCCACAGGCACTCGTACCACGGCGAAAGTCTGCAACAGGGCATGCCCCGGCTGCCCGGTCACCCACAAGCGCTTCCTGTCACAAAGGTATGCCCAGTACCAGGACGCGATTGAGCAAGGCCGGGCTCCGCCTCACTAAGAAACCCAACAAACCCCGCCCGAAATGTCGAGGCGGCAAAATGCGGGACACGCAGCCGAGCGACGAACCCCGAGCAGAGATGGTACGGCCTTTGGAGTGATCCCCCACATCACTCCTTTGATCCTCTGAGTCAATGTCAGGAGCGCGAGGCCGAGTCCGAATCTCAGGGCATCAGGAACCACAGACCACACACATAATAAAAAGCATCGAGCAAAGCTGCATTGGAGTTGCTTTCCATGCTGGGCCCAGGCTTGAAGCACGGCGCAACAACTCAGAGGCGTGCTTACTTAACCTGGTAAAATGTGAGAGGGTGCCTGATTCAGCACACTAGAGTGGGGTCTGAAAATGTTTTCGGCACAGCCGCAGAAAGAGGCGTGACATGAGAACCACAGCTAGTTGCTGTCCATGCCACCTGCAGGGTGTGGTGGTTCCAATTCCTCTCAAGATCGTTCGTGAGTCAGGAGGCTTACAGAGTTGGCAACGAAAAACTATAAAAAAATGCATCTTCGCACCCAGCTGAAGCATGCAACGCCACATGCATGTAGTTCAAAGCCTCACGCTGACGAGGAAGGGGAAGTCCGCCCTGCGCGAAGACGACTTCTCAGGCGACGGATCTGCAATGGCACTTGAATGCGTTGTTGTTTGGTGCACCGTCTCCATGACAAGGAAGGCAGATCGTGCAAACACGGTGTACAACGTCAAAATCAAGGCCGCAAGCTGACGTGGCGCACAGTGGCCCGGCTGGGTTTCGCTTTCCGGCCAGTTGCCCGTGGACCTTGATGTCGACGAGGATGAGGAGCCCACTTCGACCGAGGCGGTGTCCGCTCGCTGCATGAAACAGTCTGACGCTGTCACGCAGGCCATTGAACAGCTAGGGTTGCAGGCAATGTGAGTCACTGAGCCATAATTGGCAAAGCGGCATCATGAAGAGCCGTGACGGAGTCATAGTGCGAGAGAGATCCACAAAGGCTTTAGTCGCCTGACGTTCTGCCGGCGAGGCCGATGCCAAAGCTGAGCTCCCCGGCGAGTCCAAGCCAGAGGCAAGGGAAGCAAAGCCAAGTACAGCTAATCAGATCCATGACATGCTGCGGAAATCCATCCGTGAGAGCGCGCAAGCAGAGGCACTTAAATGGTGTGCTGGTCTTGGGGCCTTGGAGTCTCTGTCTCTCAGGAGACTACAGCTCCGGCTCCTGCTCGAGGACAGGGCGAACATGGACGAACTGGATCTCCACGACGCAGTAGCAGAGCTGTCGTTTCAATTGCCCGCCGAATGGGATCGACTGTGGCCCTGGAATGTTTGCAGCTAGCTGGTGCAGCCAGGCGAAGGCAAGAAGCAGACGCTTGCTGAACGTGTTGAAGAGGACTGGAAGAAGTCAGGGCGCCAGCTCAAGCGACTGAATGTGGCAATGCTCGAGTCGGTCTCGATAGCATTCGGACTAACCATCGGGTGCAGGTGCATGGACAAACTTGCGGAAGAAGTGCGCAAACGTCTTGCAACTGTGCTAGGTGGCAGGCGGTGGCCGGCAACGACTGCAGAAACGCACATGTTGCTAAGTGGTTTATGATTTCCTCCATTCGTGCATGCCTTCGCCGTCTGCAGTCGGTGTCACTCACACAACCGCTATCTCTCCATTTGGCATCATCCTTTTCATGTACCTAGAGTAGGGATCCCTTCTATGCTCACGCCCTACCGTCTCTGCGACCTAGCCGGACACGAAACACGGCGTGCAATCCTCAACCTGGCTGCTTCAGGCCTCAGCTTGTTTCCCCAACGGAAGGCTTCAAAGTGGCGCAGCTTTGCTTGAATGGAAGTGAGGTCTGTAACTTCGAAGCAGCAGCGAGTTTCCAACTACCTGCTCACTGCCAGTTTTAACTTTTTCATCCCGAGAAACGATCCAGGGCTTTGTTGTGGAATTTGATCTCTTGTTGGGGCTCAATCCTCTTGGAAAGGCGCAACCCTTTGTGAGCACACATATTGTCATTAGCTAGACATGGACTTAAAGTCGTCTCTTGAGCCAAAAGCCGCAGCGCTGATTTTCGCTCACGGCCTCTGCGCCACCGAGGAACAGCAAGTTCACGGCTGCTGCCTCAGACGTTGACTCGAAATAGGTGTCAGGAAAGGATGCCTCGTTATTCCGACCATGCAGATTCAAGACGGCCACGAGCCGCGAGCTTCGCGGATGAGTGCCGAAGTACATGTATAGTGTGCTCGTGGTTCTGGCCCCAGGCATTCGGTGGATTGCGCAGGGGCGAGAAGTTCACGATGGACAAAGCCGTCATCGTCAGAAGTCAGGCGCAAGCCTGCAGCATCATCTCTTGAAGCCTGCTCTTGCATCAGCTGTTTCAGCAATCCCAGATATTCGGCGGTGCGAAAGCTCCATTCCCTAAACGTTTGTGCGATTCTGCACATCTGACAATACAGTGCATCCGGCAATCGTCGTGGCTTTGGCGAGGGTACGTGCGGCAACATGATGTCGATCACGGCTTCGCAATCTGCTTGCTGTGCGGGTGCTTTCTCAGGCTCAAGCGCAGAGAGACGGCGAAGAGGCACGGCAAATATTTGGAGATGTGGCTACTTGTATCTCAGAATCACCGGCCGTTTCCTTGTTTGACCCGGCGACGGTTGCACCGTCCGCCACCCTCGTGAGGGCAATCGGTGTAGGGCGCCACTGCTACATGCGAAGCAACAGCAGGACATCTACCGGTGGTCAGGGCCGAGCTGGCTGAAGGCGACACGGGATGACACGGGGTTTCACTCAGATGCTCGGGCCATGTGAACTCGCAACATGCACCTGTTTGCCACACAACCGGCTCTTGCCTCGTTTCATAGCATTGCAAGCATGGCACCAAAGCAGCCGAACATAGCCAACCTCGGTTACAAACCATAGCAAACCAACTCCATCTGCACTGCATAGCTAGGTTCTGAACTGATCTCGTGACGCAGACCCTGCCGCCTTTGTCTCTCTTAAGATGAGTTGGCTTCGTGACGTGCGAGAGAAGCTGTTCAGTCAGACAGGGCTGGCCGCGACTTTCTTGATGCTTGGCCATGTCAGCCCGATCTTTTTCGGTCCGACTCAGACAGCATCATTCAGACAGAGCTGCTGCAAGTGCCATGCATGGTAGCACGCCCACACTGCTGCATCAACTGAATTCGGTAACATTTTTGAGCTCGATTGGGACGGGCTGACCGAAATTTTCTGATCTTCCTCGAAGATGACCTTCACCAAAGGAGCACAAGCCAGCACGGTCATTCTCTGTGCATCTGCTGTCTTAAGGATTGCCACTCTCGGGTACATGGACCTGATCAAGACTGGGAACTGGTTTTGGGAACAGGTTTGGACTTGTGGGTGGACTAAACTTGGCCAGACCATGGGCGGAGGGAATCTGGGGGTCAATGATTTGTCGTCTTGGGAAGCATCAGGTATGTGGTGTGGGACTTCTTCTCTGACGTCGTTGCTGCAAGGGCAGCCGCCAAGCGAAGGGCGCTGATAGCCGCCTGCCTGACCCAGAGGTTGGAAAGCTATTGAGCAAAGAAACTACTTAGCGGCCAGGCTTGTAGGCTTTGGGAGCTCTGGCAGCTAGGTATGTCAGCTGCTCTTGAAGCCCTTCCCAGCCACGACACGAAGCAGTGAAAGCGGAAGCGAATGCATCAGGCTTCATTCCGAGCGTTCTGCTTCCCGAGCGAAGGAGAAAATGCATGTGGATCCACGGGACTGGTACGAGGCAGATCTTCAACCCTACGACGGCAGCGATCCAGAGAAACCGACGCTGGGTTTACAGAAGCCGACGGTGAGGGAGACAGGAATAGGCCTTCATAGGTGTGTTTCAATGCTGTGAGAGCTGCATCTAAGGCTACTAGTTGGCATCGACGGACTCAGGGCTGCACTCAAGCTCCACACTCGTGCAATCGCCACTTGCCAGAATCGAAATGCGACTCAGGCGAAGTTTTCAATGTGTGGAGGGGCTGGGACTTCTATGGACATGGTGCTCCCTACAATAGCTTCGCTGGAAGAGACGCCACGCGGTTTTTGGCGAAGCAAATCATCTCCCAAGAGGAGGACGATGGACAGCCTCTGACACGAGAGGCTGGACTGCCAAAGAGTCTACTGACTATAGTGAACCCCAGAAAGTTGGAACATAGGTTTAGGATGATTCATGCTGGGATTCCCTATGCTTTACTTTATGGGCAGGAGGATAATGATGTTCCAACTTTCCGGCTTCTACCGTACGTTTTGTCTATCATTGATGGCATCTTACGAGCAGATCACAAGATTTCACTGCCTTTCACGGCTTGTTGGTACCCCGTAGCTAGAACCTAAACAGCTGCAGATGCCAACACAACTTTAGGCTCTATCACTGCACTGTACCAGTCACAAGTTGCTGGGGTGGGCTCCCGCTCCGGCACAGGAGCTGGAGAACATGCAGAACTGGAAAGAATACTTCCGATTCAAGTACGACGCGGCCGGCAAGTTGCTTTCATGAAGCGAAGCCTTGGCCTCCGAATTCGTCCGGCAGCGCCGAGGGCTTTTCCAAGTCGGAGACGGATCCTGAAGTTCGTTTCATGTACTGCCAGCAAAGACCAGCGAATGGTGCCACGTGTACAGGGCATTCGAGCTTGCGCTGTTTGGTCGATGTCGAGCGATCTACTTTTGCGATTGCTGGTGCAACGATACGATAAGCGTGACGACTGTTGCAGAGCATGGGATAAAAGCACTCCGATAGAGCCTTGCAGCTTTCGGTTTCCAGCGCTGCCAGGGGCAGATCCACACCGCGGTGCTTTGTCAAAAGGGCCAGAAGTCGGCTGCGGATCCAACACCGAATCAGGACAGCTTTGTGCTTACAGTCAGTTCACTACAGGCAATTATTCAATGATGCAGATGCTCCATCAATGTAGATACCAGCTTTGCGAATTGGTGTGGCCCGAGATCAACTCCGTACGAACCTCACTCGGAGAGTATACTACACTCAGACTCTCAGCCGCCAACATCTCAATGGAGTCCAGCACATAGGCATCACATTGAGACTTTTGGCAAAGGGGAGCCTGTGCACGAGTTGGTGATAGTTGGTGCCATCATGTGGCATCACAGAAGGCGAGCACATGCGAGCACCAACGTCAAGACAGGCATCTTCAGACTTCAGATTCTCACACAATCGGCAAGGTGCTGGTACCAACCGGATTGAAGCCATTCCAACTCGGGCTGACAAGACCATGCAGATTTCTGCTGCTTCTTCTGTATCAGCCCACAAACTTCGGAATTGTCAGCCTCAAGGTTCCTGTTCATGCAAGACGTGATCTGCAAACTGCATCGCTCTGCAAGTTGCAGCCTTGTCTGACACGGGTCAGTTGATTTTCTTATGCATCCACAATGCCAGACGACGCATAACGTTTCTATTCTCGTGATTTGTCAGGACAACTATTTCGCGCTACATGCTGGACCCCCAGCGTGTGGCACGTCGTGGCACTGGGCCACGTGCGTTCTGCATCGGTAAAACCTGGTTGGCGATGGGGGAAGGAATCGTTCGAATGTCGCAGGTCTTGGATAAAGTCTGTGTGGGTTGAACAGTCTTGTTCGTTCCTGTACCTGCAGACTTCATGAATGTGTTGACTGCTGATCAACTTGCTGGTTTAGCCGAGTCTAGCCTGCCTGCCCGAGGGAAAGGTGTCCCAACCCAGTGGGCGAATCAGGATTCATTCTCGGTTGAGCCTTGAAGCATCCCACCACCCAAGTTCACTGTGTTCCTTCTTTAGCTTCGGCTTGCTGGAGTCAGGGAGTAATCAAACCTGCCACGCTCGATCTGGTCTGGCCCTTGCCGTTGTGAGAGGATCGGCTGTGTCTTTCTGTGTCGGTCGTGGCTAGAGGATGCGCTCTTTGTGGTCAGCTGGCTGACTTCAGTAACGGTCTTCAAATTGGTGGGAAGCGGGAACCAGCAAGAAGCAGTGAACCGTCAGGCGATACTGTCTCGAAATCTCTGACTTGAGTGAGCTTGTTAAGCTCGATGAGCCAACACCCGTAAGAAGACATCATCTTGTCCACGTTTGGATGAGGGCGTCTTAAAAGCATTCATCTCACCCAAGCACTGAACCGGGACAAGCCGGCCCGACCCTCCTAACCTGATGCAATCGCCGGCCTTCCGTCCCAGGTCGGTAGCATTGGGCTCTACGGCGTGTGCGACGGGCATGGCCCGTTCGGACACCTCGTTTCCTTTCGTTTGGCTAGACCCTGAGACACCCACCGCTGCATTTTTGCAATTCAGCCTTACCTCAAGAGCCCTTTTTTCTGATGCTGCTTCGGCAGAAGTTCCCGCACAGACTTTCACGAATCAAATCTTCAGTTTTGGCCACGAAGGTGCAGACCTTGCCGCACTATATTACCACCAGCAAGAACTGGGGCGAGGCCAGCTTGGTCTAATTCTTCCTGTGTAAGACATTGTCGGCACTTACATCGGCACGGTGGCTTCATACAATTTGCATTCTCGTTCCTGCCGCTACTGTGATTTTTCTTGAGATGCAGTGCAATGACACATCTACTGGCCTTGCCATGTGCAACGGTGGAAAAGCCTTTGACCGTTTCATACCAACGAGCCACGCCTCGTGCCTTGCAGGACTGGGACGCCTGCTTGAAGGAGGCCTTCTTGGCAGCCCAGACTGATCTCCTGAAGCTCGCCGCTTCCGAAGGCTGGTCACGCAGAAGAGAAACGCATCGACATGAATTATTCGGTGATGTGTTGGGCTAGGCCCTTTACTGTAGTTTGGGAAGCCTTCCGCAAGCATGTGAAAACTTGGGCCACCTGGAATGGTGCCTCAAAAGCCAAGCTTGCATCAGGCATCAATGTTGAGGCTTCTGGGGCAGCTGGAACCGTGCTCGTGTTCGAGGCAAGTGCACTCCAGAGGTGCAAACGTGCAAGACCATGGGGCTGACCACTCAGGGACGGTTGAAGTTAGTTGCACAAGCGTGTATCCTGCCGCTGATAGCTTCAGCTTACTTGCATCAGCACGTCAAATAATGAGTCGCAAGATCAAACACTCTTGACTCAGGGCCCGTGCATTCACGTAGCTCACATCGGCGATGCAGGCCTGAGTGTGCTGTATTGCCTTACTCACCTTACTCGTTTGTATGTTGAGCCTGTGAGGCGAGAAGCCGTCAGGAAGGGAAAGACAATCATTTTATGTTTCGGGTTGTGGTGCTGCTCCTTCAGGGGTATTTGTGGTGGCAAGCTATTGGGGAATTACAGCTCTTTTCAGGTCTGTATTACATACTTTTGTCTTTCTCTGTCCCTCTCTCTCTCTCTACATGGCATGGTGTCAACTTCTTCGGTTTCTGGTGCACATGCTGCATTCATGCGGCTGGGAATTCCAAACGCTCAATATCTTCCCAGAATCTAAGACCGCACCAACTGCAGTTCCCAATAGCTTGCCGCCCGCCACATTGGGCGAGCAAATTCCAATTCCTGAGCGCTCAACTGTTCGGGTTGAGCGCGGCCAAAGCGGGGAAGGGCCAGATGTGCCAGTGGTGGGTGAGGACCCCCTGGTTGACCGCCGGTGGGGTGAGTGTGTACCCACAGTCCTTTCGCCTCGATTGCGTTCCCAGCATACCTTAGGGCAATCAAGCCAGCAAGCGGTGGGCTCTTGGAGGTCCGTGAAACCAGAACCCTAGAAATGCTAGCCGCCGCATGCAGAGAAACATGACCCCACAAATTCCAAATCCGAACTTCATTGAAGCAGCCGCACCGAAACGACGGCACAAAATTGGGAGTCGGCCAAATAGCTCAAACATGCGGCAAGATCATAACAGAACCAAAAGAACCCCCTTAATGCAAGTTCCTTCGATGATGACGAGCTTCGAGCCCCGATCCAACGCACGCCAGGATGCCTCGTGGCATCTTGGAGCCGGCACGATTCGCGGATCTTGCATGGCACAGAGGAGCCGGGCGAGCCGGGAATGAGAGTTTCCACCTAACGGTCGACGGTCTCATATCGAAAGATGTCAATGGCTCGAGCTGCGCAGGACCACAAGCCAAACAATCCCGAAGAGCGGCAGCGGCTCGAGGGAGCTGGAAGTGAGGTTCGACAGGCCTAACATTCCTCGCACAAACATGCCCCAGAATAGGAAGTTCGATGAGCTCGCTCTTCTCGTTGGCCAGCGCGACAGCCCATATCGGAGCACAGCAAAACAGAACGACATTAGATTGTTCCGACAAGGGAGATAATTACTTGTTAATTTACCTCAACCCGAAGCAGTTGCAGTCATCGGATTGGCAACAGCAGATGGGAGCCTGCCGGAGTGTTTCTGGCTCCGCAGTAAAGGGGCCCTGCAAAGCACTCCACTGTCTTTCGCGTTTGAGTGAAACAGGTGGACGTGGATAGCTTTCGGATTTACATCAAAGGAACTAACTTTCCTGGCTTGACAATGCCGGGCACTCACTCTCGCTTGAGGTGCCTGGAGCTTCAAGCATAAGAACCCAGGTCCCGAGCTTTTGGTGACATTGCATGTGCTGGCGTGCTCCAAGCAAGGGCCTCGGTTTCTTCCTTGCGCGCACATTGAACTCACCGCGTGGCGCATAGTACAAGACAGTGAAAGTTTCGCTGCCACTCGATGCCAAGTCCACACCGAACAGGAGCCGCACTACCAGCGCTTGTTCGTCCAGCCGTCGGATGAGCCTCTCAGTCTGCACTGCGCAATGCCGCCTTGACAATCCTCGCGTGTTACCAGCACTGGAGGGAGCGTGCCGTAAGCTGATCCTTCTTCTGCATTCCAGGGTATATGCCGTGATCGCCTCTGACGGCATCTGGGAGTTCATTGACTACAGCAAGGTCGTGGATCTCACATCGAAGAAGCTTGTGCCTGAGATGTCCTGCCATGGGCCGGTACACAGCTCCACAGGGCTAGCCTGCATGGGGCTGGTCCATGACCATGAGCCGGAGCAAATCAGCCGCTGGTGACACTTAGGCTGCGCCTCAAGGGCCCGAGAGAGGCCCTACCGGAGGAGAGTACATCCTTCCTGCCGGGTGTCGTGCATCATTCTCGGTTCAGGCTGTCCGGTATTTGGTTGATGCCAGCCGGCCAGCGACCCAGTCCGATGTATCCCAGCACCAAGAGCTTTTGGGACCGCTGCGCTTACGAAACACAGGCCATCCCACGAGATGCAATGCTCATTTAAACTCCGGGTGCCTTTGGCCGCTTGCATCGAGATTCGAGATCACCTACCTAATCTGCACCGCCCACGGTTAGCCGACGGCTGGATGAACAAGCGCTGCAGAGCAATCCCTGTTTGCTGTCATGTCTTCGTCATGGAAGAGTGGGCAAGAGCACCGGCGACCTCTGCACGTCGATGCTCGTGCAAACGGCAGACAGGGGCCTCGTGTTTCGCAGCTTCGCTGTCGGATGACACCAGAAAACTCACCCAGCTTACCGATGGCATGCCCGTTTGTGTTGCCTGAGGAAGCGTTGGGCTGCTTACTGTGGCGATTATTGCCCTGAGCTCAGAGACCGCTGGGCCACTAGCGGCGCATTGTGAAAGCGATGATCCACAATGTCAATTTGTCGCGAGTCAGACGGGTCAAACGTGAATGAATCTTTCACGGTGCGTCTCAGAAGCCTCCAGACGCATGCACCCCTGTATTGCACAGGTGATGACATCACGGCAATGATTGTGAAGTGGAACGTCAATGTCAAGGACCCGGCTACAAGGAAGAAGAAGCAATTCACATTCAATAATTCAGTAAAGCTGCAACATGCAGTGGATGCTGCATTGCCAGGGCACCGACTCCAACGACAACCATGAATTTACGCTGATACGGCCGGAGCTGCCCGCATTGCATGGTATTCAAGAAGAGTAGTGTTGAGAGCTTGTTGCTTACATGCTAGGGCACGTCTTCCCGTGTTGTGCAAGCCTTCCCAGGACAGACATCAACATGGATGGAGTTTAGCTGCCTGAGCGTCTCGCCTTGCAGCTTCGTAGCCTGGCACGTCCTGAATGGCTCTTGCATTGATTCCACAATTGGTCACACTGCTGTATGGGGAGGTTGGGCAAGATAGTTGTCTTGGGGATGATCCTGCACAACATGCGCGCATTTGGAAGGTCTTGAATGTCGCGGAGGGTCGGTCCGGAGAATTCCTGCACGTAAGATTCTTCTAAGTCCCTCGTTTTCAAAAGATATTAGAGTCACCGAAGAAATTGAAACAACATGTGCATCACATCTTTTATTCGAAGATAGACGCAGGAAACAACGACGGCATCGATACGAAAGGCACTTCGAGTCGGGAATTGCTGTGAAAACCAATACAAACAGCGTGTCGGTTAGCGCGTTTACGTCACATCAACAGTAGCAACGACAATAACAGCAGTGACAACAACAAGAAGAACAGCAGCAACAGCAACAGCTGCACGGCAGCAACAATAACCACAACCATAATAATAGCCACGATATCAACAACGACTCGTACAGCAGCAGCTACACCCCCCCAACAACACTAGCAGCTGCAGCAGGAGCTGCTGCACCGCTACCCCCGCAGTAGCAGCAGTGGTAGCGCCACTGGCCACCACAATTGCAGCCTTTTCTGGCCTAGAGCGCCCAGGGGCCCCGCTGCTTTGTGTTTGTTTGGGAGATTGGCAGAGTTCCTTGCTGCGGCCTTTGCGGGAGGCGACGAGGGAAGGGGGTAGGGTCGGCAGGTAATTGGGACTGTGTTTTTGTTGGTTTGGATGCGTGAGCAAGCTCGTGTGAATTCTTCCGTATGTGGATATATATATATATATATATATATATTTACAGAAAATATATATATATATATATATTATTCTACATTTGTATGTTTTAGCTGTGCGCGGCGAGTCTACCGGTAATAGTGCCGTCACTGGGACGGCAAGGCGGCGCAAGAAGAATGCCAAGGTATTCGATATCGATTTTCGGAATGGACGGCAGTTCTCGTACTATTTTATATCTTCCTTTTAGATTTTATACTGGGATGACCGTCACAAATTGAAGAACAAATATCGCATGCGTGTATTGTGTAATTGTCGTCTCTTGAGATCCGTATCTTAGGAGCTCTATCGAGCGTGACGTGTCTTGAGCGAAAGGATGGGTTTTCAAGAATAAAGGCAAGTCACGAAAGCTAGCATAGCTAGTTTTTTGTTTTCATTACGATAGTAGTGATTTCTGGGCCGCACATAAATTATAGGTTAACCCCGCCCCCCGGCTTTCTCCCCTCACCTTCCACCCTTTCATATACGCACGAAATATCGATGCTACCGATGCGAAAGGCACTTCGAGTGTAAGAAGACTCGTAAAAATCAATGCAAACGGCATATCGGTTTTGCGTGTTTATGTTGAGGAGAGAGAGAGAGAGAGAGCGAAACGGGGGGGGCCTTGGCCCGGGTCCGCGCGCGGACTCGTCCCCTGTGGAAGGAAGGAAGGAAGAGAGAGAGAGAGGCGGGGGGGGGGGGGTAACCGCCCCCTCAGCCTGGGGGGAGGAGGGGAGGGGGAGAAAAGAGGGGGGGGGGGGCCGAGAGGGNGCAGACTAGCGGGGGGCGCATTGCCCGGGCTCAGCGCGCCGACGCGTCCCTTTTGTAAGGAAGGAAGGAAGAAAGAGAGAGTGTCGGGGGGGGGGCTTAACTCGCCCCTTAAGCCTGGGAGAAGAAGAGAAGGAGAGTAAGAGAGAGGGGAGTTCTCTCAGAGGTCCTATAAAAAGAAGGATTAGCGTTGCTTTGAATTATATTTAGGCGTAGTATAACGAATTATACTCATGAGGAACACTATTGCTTATAATATTAATATAATTGCAATTATCATGATTATTATATACTTCCGATATGAAGATCGATATATCGTTTAAATTAGTTTTTTACGATATATTATAAATTTGTAATGCCCAAAATATTAGTACGATCGATATTTCGTGCATGATATTGAGATTTTACTTGAATATTAGGGAGAAAGTTTTCTCTCGTTTTATTAAGATATCAAGGAATTGCGCGAAATAATGTGCGATTGAGAATATCATTAAAAGAAAAATAAAAATGAAGGATTAGTTACGGTCATTTTCGTGAATATTGAGATTTGGGAGTAGAGTCGGGGGAATGAGTGAAACTGGATTAGGTAATCATATGCGAATATTATTCTTAAAATTATTATTGTCGACGAAGTTTCAGGAATGGGTCGTAAAATTTCGTGTTTTATTTATACGTAGAAATGAAGTGACTCGGATAAGAGATTGAAAGGAGAGGAGTCCGAATTGAGAGGGGAAGGATTGAGATATTTTGTAAATAGTTTGTGGGGGGGGTATTTAAGAAAAATATGGTTTTGGATGATTAGAGTTTTTCTAATACTTAAATTAGAAAAGCTCAGAGTCTTTCGTGCGAGGTTTTCTAATTTTTGCCGAATTTGGGTAAATTTTCTAATATTTGAATTTTTCTAAATTATTCATTGGATTTATTATAAGAAATTTTATTGAATTTATAGTCTCGTCGCCGCAAAAATTTCTTACTTAGATATTTAAACGAAAATCTCTTATAATTCATTTTCTCTATTTTTCTTGATTTAAATTTCTGATCGGTCATATTAGGCCTAACTTATCCGACTAGATCTATAACTTGCCTTATTAGGTGTAATTCGTTAAACCTGTCCGACTAGATCCTAAATTATCGCCCTTGTCCGGTTAGATCTAATACTTGCCTTGTTAGGTCTAATTCATTAGATCTATCCGGCCAAATCTTAAAACCCTGTCGTGTTAGACTTGTCCGGTTAGATCTATAAGTCTGTCGTGCTAGTTTAATCTGTCCGGTCAAATTTAAACCCTGTCTTATTAGGCCTGATTCGTTATACTTGTCTGGCGAGATTCTAATCTTTTGCCGTGCGAGTCCTAACTTATTAGATCTTTCCGGCTAATTCTATAAGTTTGCGTCACTTGCCCTAACCTTCTGGACTTATCTTGCCAGATCTATAAGCCTGCCTTGATAGGCCTAATCTACGACCTGTCTGGCTAGATCCTAAAGTCTGGCCGTGGCAGGCTTAACGTGCTAGACCTGTCCGGCTAGATCTATAAGTTTGCGTTGCTAGGTCTAATCTTCTAGATATGTCCTGCCAGATCTATAAGACTGCCTTGCTAGGCCTAATTTGTCAGATTTGGCCGGCTAGATTTAAAATCCTACCTTGATAGATCTAGCGCGATCTATTTTATTAGATTTGTCTGTACAGATTTATAAGTCTACAAGCCTTCCTTGATAGATCTAATCTGTCAGATATGAATAGAAGTGCAAAAGTAGTGTAAAACCTAGGTAGATTTCAGTATTAGGAAGCACTATTACCCTGTGTTTTTGAATGATTTTACATCACACTGGGACGTTTCTTCGGGAAACATATACTTTTCCTGAAGAGAAATCTTAGACTGGTGCAAAACCATTGAGAAACCCAAGCAAATAATGCTTTCTGCTGCTGAAACTTAGGTTTTACACTACTTTTTGCCTTTTGTGTCGCGCTTTTTTTTACACTTTTCCTAGGAAAACGCTAATTTCCTAAAATCAAGCTGCGGCCGGAAAAGTGCGAAAAAAATGTGAAAAAAGCATATAAACTGCCAAAGTAGTATAATACCTAGGTTTCAACTACCATTTCCGGAGTTTCTCCGTAATTTTACACCACCCTACGACTTTCAGTGCGTGCGGGCTCAGTGGCCGTACCTGGCCATACGCTGGATTGCGCTAGAATGCGCCGATTGCACTGGATTGCGCCGAAGGCGCTGGAATACGCCGATTGCGTTGGAATATATTGGAAAGCTCCGATTGTGCTAGAATTCTGCCTCCAGCTTGGCACACAGCCAACACTACCCTATGGCTTTCGCAGCCTGGTTGCCACCTCAGTTTTATAGCCTGCAGTTTCCGGGCAGTACCTTTCGTGCCAGGTTTTCGTTTTTCGTTACTAGCAACAGTTCCCGTAGTCCTACGATTTCTCTTCAACTTTCAATCAGAAAGATAAATAATGCCGGTCAAAAACTTAATATATTATTATTACCCCTCATGGTTTTTTTGGCGAGATACGAATCTCGCCTCAATTGATATGCTCTTATATGCGCACCCGGAATTCTACGCGTACTTCGAAATTATATCAGTCATATACGCATAGATTTGATAGAAGCATTTCTATTTCACTCTTCGTCTTGGTAACTACCCTAAACTCCTAGCCAACAATCGATTAAGGCCTTAGACTGATAGAGCGCCCCTGATTTTTAGATCAGATTTCTTATAGATCTTGAATTCCGAAGATAAGGCTTTGAACTGATAGAGCGTACTTAATTTCTACATCAAATCTCTTATAAGATCTTGAACTCCGATGATAAGGCCTTAGACTGATAGAATGCCCCCTATTTTTCAGATCAAGACTCTTAGAGAATTTGAACTCCGAGGGTGGGGCCTCAAACGCGCCTAATTTTTAAATCAGAACCCGTACAGATCTTGGACTGATATAGCGCCCCTGCTTTTAAATCAAAACCTTTATAGATTTTGAATTCCGAAAACGAATCCTTAAATTAATAGAACGCCCCAGATTTAAAAAATCGAATCTTGACTCCAAGACAACCCCAGGCAAACGACTTAATAGGATATCTCTATTTTGAAAAATCAGAACTCTTCGAGGTCACTAACTCCGAGGCCCCTACTTTCTAAATATTCTCTTTTTTAGCCGAAACACGAGGATTGCTATAGAAATACCTTTATTCGACTTCCAAATTGTCGAGATCGAATTTCGGAAAGAGAAATTTATAGCCCGCCCAAGGAGTATTATAGCCCGGCCGAGATACAAGTATTTTCCATAGAAGACCCAAAAGTGATCAGCCCGCCCATCCAAGAAGCGGGGGCGTTTACGACCCGCCCGAGATACGAGAGTTTTAGGCCCGGCCCGAGATACGAAGATTTTACTCTTGGCCCGTTACTAAATGATCCCCATATCTCTCAGTGAGTCTTGCAACCGACACTTCAGCCTAAGAGGCAGGGAAACTCCTCGACATCAGACTCACCTAATTTCTAAATCAGAACCTTTACAATTGAGGGCTCGGGGGCGGCTTATCTACACTTTTTTTTACGCTTTTGACGACAGGGCTCCGAAGCCACTTCACATTTTTTTGCACTTCTTGTACACTTCTTTATATTTTTCATATATTTTCTATATACATTTCCTTAGGAAAAGTCTTGATTGCGCGCGTAGACAGCGGACGTGCACCGCTCAACCGGGTTAACTCGCTAAACTCGATTGACCCGCTAAATTCGATAATCTCGATAAACTTACTAAACCCGACAAACCCGATATCAGGGGCAGCCCATCAGTCCAATGACCCAACCTCGGAGTTCGTGCCACCAACAAGTCAGCCCCAGGCCCCCAACCACCCATCAGCGTAAGCAGCAACCTGTGCCCCAATCACAGACCTATACTTCCGCACACATACACGCTGGGATGGCGCCCTGTGCTCTCATAATGATGCTTTGCAGTAACATGGTCTGACAATCTTCTAATGGAAGTATTGACTATAAACCTGACGTGAGTGTTCCTCCTCTTATACTAGTTACTAGTCATATATACGAATGCTACTACATTCTAGGATTCTAGGTATCATTTATACTTATTTACACTGTATTTGCACCTTTTGCACACATTTTTCACTCTTTTTTGCACTTATTTCACACTTCTGCCAGCTAGCCTCGCACAGTATTTACACTTTTTTTACACTTCGTTTACACTTAATTTCACACTTCTCCCTACACTCTCCCGTGCACTTTTTTCACACATTCTGTACACATTTAATGATCTGAAAGCTATACAACCTTAACAGAACCAGGGCGTCATAACACTGCTCCGACCAGTTCAGCACCCACCGACATCAGAGCGGCCACGCAAGTTGCAATTTTTTCGTCGACATAGAGGCTTCACTCCTGCCCTCCTCCTGTCCCTTACTACGCTAACACCTCAAGTGAGACCTCTGGAACGGACGGGGCACGCGAATGCAGCATCGGTGGTAGCCATCGTGTTTGGGCCAGAGCTGGGCCATAGACGCTTCATCTGTATGCGCTGCTGCTGCACTTCAGCGGCTCCCGAGAACAAGATTCATTGTGGAAGCACGTTCCCACACTCAGCCATCATCTTCCTGCATTCATGAAAGGCATAACTCGGTATCAACAAGTGAAGACAAAACACGCAGACCGGTTCTTACGTGCTCTGAGAGGTCAGTGCCTCATGAGCTGGACGGGGCCGGCGAAATCCAGAGCCCTGGACAACAGGAATGCCAAGCACGTTTTCAAGTTTACGCTGTGTGTTGTGAAGCTACACTGTAAAGGCTGCTCCTGCCTTTTGGCGTCGTTCCTGAAATAAGGCTTTCGATGCTCTGCAGTTTTCAAACTGCGCATTGCAAGCATAAGTCCTGATCTCTCTCTCGCATCTCTTCGCCGAGCGCTGGATCAAACTGGCAGGATGCCAAAAAGCTGACGCAGAATCACAAGCCTATCCGAAATCTGGCACCAGTACTTGCCACACATTTTGGCCATCAACTGCTGAAAACTCCGATGGCAGCCTTTTGTAGGAGTGTGAACACGTACGCAGGCCACTTTCTAACGGAACTTCTGTCCTTCGCCAACCAACGGCAGAAAGTGTACAACAAACAGCTGTGCAGCTGCCAAGACAAATCGGATGTCCTTGGAAGAGGTGTACTTCAAAATCATGTCCATAGCCTCCAGAAGCAACTGACCATTCTCCATGGCCGATCTCACTCACTCTGCGATTTCATGTTGTTGTGTCAATACTAGATCTGCTAGCCAGCAGCTTGCAGGTTGTCGGCCCGTTATGACTTGAGTACACGTTCAAGTCGTCTGCTGTCACCTGCACAGATAGCCCTCACCTGCGCAAGGCCCGCTACCCAGAATGACGAGGCAGGCATACCAGTGAACAGCCGAGCCAGTGAGGCCGTGTGTGTTTGAGTATTAGTCAATGAAATTCTGACAAGCTCTGCCTTTGTCCCTGGGGCAAGAAGGAAATCTTGAGATTCGATCGATTGGATTCCGTGGAAGCTCTTGTCCAGTGTTGCCTCCTGAAACCGCGACCCGCCATCTGCTCGGTCACGATTGTGCAGCCTGCGAGCGGGGCCATCTCAGGTCCCAGTCAGGCACATTTGGAAACATCTGAGATCTGCACTCAGCCACGAACTTTTTGGCCGTGAAGTCGAAGTCGCTGACCTGAAGCAGGCTACTCAAGCAACTGCCAACTGTCGGGACCTCCGATCAGAACAGGCGGCATGGGTGGGGTCAAGGCAGTGGAAAAGCCTTGTGCAGGCCTTGTGCGGGTGCAAGAAATACGACGCCAACACTATGGCATGATGGATGCGGAACAGCTCCGTTTTCGGCAGCTTTCTGTACGTCAGCAACAGCATCATCTCTTGAACCCGGATTCTGTTTTCCACCATGGTTCTCAACTCTGGCTGGTGTAGCTTGCCACCCCACGATATCAATTACGTCTGTGTCGGCACAAACATGCAGTGACGAATGAACTCCCGACCATCAACGGCGCACGTACAAATTCCTTTCGGAGGGACACAAACAATCCGCCCAGCGTGTGAAGCAGTTCGCAGCCTTGAGCGGGCCTTCTTGGCCAGATAGTGCCTCCCATCATGGAAGACTGGCAGCGCGTCTATGGTCCGAAAGTGCAAGAGCTACGACATTGGAACTTGTACTCCCGCCTGTTCGATGAGATCCTCTACGTCTGCCATGGGAACTTTCCCCTTGCCTCCGCAAGGACTCGGCACCCTTCAAGCCCAAGCGCCCAAGCCGCAAGGCTGCCGGCCTCCTCCTCGCCCTTTTCCTTTGGGACGGTCCCGGTTCTCACGGTCACCCCTGAAGTCGCCTCTGGGCTACCGGGGTACGGGGGGCTGCTGAAAGAGACCAGGAAAGCTCCCGAGATCACCCTAGCGAAGGTCTCTGTTTGACGTCGATATTTGCGCAGGACCATGCAGTGACAAACGGGTGGAGTCAGCCATTGGTCTCAGTGGTCTGTCTCAGCGGGCTTTACGCTCTCGCAACTCGGACAGGCGTCTCGGGTTCGAAGTACTTTGACTGGTCGGCACTAGCAGCTGACAATCAGTGGGCTTTAGTTTCACGGGTCCGAGATTGAAAAGTCTTGTGGGGATGATATTTCTCATGTTTCGTTTTTGGGCAGACACAGACCCGAGGAAACTGGAAAGGCTTCCTCGGGAGCTGCTTCACCTAGGTGCGGCCTGATCTTGCAGGATGCCTCAGAGTCGCCGGCCTCGTCCTTCGCGTCCTTCCCCCTTGTCGCCCTTCTCGCCCTTCTCACGATCTCCTTTTCCCTTTCCTCCGCGCAGGGTCGCGGTGTAACCGTTCACATCAAATAAATCACGAGCTCCGACACTTGTCCTCCGTGCGCCAATCGCACGACGATATGACCGCCCTCAAACGGCCTGTTGTGAAAGCTGAGCGCCTCAAGAGCAATCAAGCGGGCCATGTAGCCATGTCACGCATCTCTTCCGAATCTAGTGGAGTGGCGTCGCTCAGCGAAGCCAATGTTGCAGTTGCACGGCGGCCGTCGATCTTGAATCTTACCAAACCCGGCACGGACCTGCCTTTTGGGCTTGTTCCTCAGTGCGGAAGGTCACGAAGCCGATCCCCTGGACACGACATTGCTGCAATTTGCGTTGCATTAAGCAATACTTGTCATGTAACGCCCTGTCGTAGCCGTTCGACACAGAGAAGGACAAAAAGAAACACATACAAGATATCTGCAATCACACGATATGCGCTCACAACATGCAGGCAGAGGTTTCACGCTACAAGTAGCACGAATCAAAGCTGTGTAGGTGAATGTAAACTCATGTGTACTACTCCCGGAAACCAGGTGAAAACTGTGTCAGTGGCGAAGTCTGTACTGATCCCAAGGGAAGCCACTTCACGCATAAATGCCAGGTTTCCTTCGCTCCATGCTCGGGTCTGAACGCGAAACTGATGCACCCACCGCAAACCGGTGCGCCGGAATGTGTAGCTTAAGGGGTATGCTGCGCCTGTCACACAAAACAGGATCGGTGGCCTTGGATCCGCCGTCCGGGTTCCGCAAGACCTTCAGCCGCTCAACCTGCGATTGACGGCGGTGTTCGAGAAGTCGGCGCTAAGGCGAAATGCCACCGTGCAAAACCTTTTCACCCCCTCACGGGTGCACGACACATCACTTCTGTGGGCCATCGCACCACGGTCAACAACATATCATCATCTGTCCTTCAGCATCACCATGACCATTATCATCATAGTCATCCGCGCCACAGAAACAGAACTATCGTCAGGGTGCATGTTGGAAAAATGATTAGCTTTGGGCAATGCCGTCGCTTCCACGTCGTGTATATACTCGTCGTCAAGTTCTTGCAGCTCAGGCGACTGGAGGCTGTAAACGTGGTGGACAGGTAGTATTGCCTTCTCAGATAAAGCACAAGACCCTCCGCTCGCACCTCTCCGGCATCCTCGAAGAAGCTCCGGAGATCGTCCTTCCCGCAACAGAGTGGCCGCGCCGTTAGCCCGCAACCGTCCGTTCTGTCCTCGTGAGCTTCCCCGATGTTTGCCACGAAAACCTGAGAAACGGGATCTTGCAACCCGCTCCACATGAAGCCTCTGTACTGACGCCACATGTCGGCCTGCTTTGGGTCCGCTTCTCGAGGCTCCTCACAGAGGTGGGTGGGGAGTTGTCGTTGGGGTTCCGTCCAGATGAGGGACAAGAGCTGCCTACAGGCAGAAAGCCGTGCTTTTGCAGCGGTGCATTGCAGCCCGCTGCTCTACTGAAGTCCATCCAGAAACAACGAATCTAAATGTCACAGCGGTCCTTGGATTTCCCTTTATGAGAATCCTTTCCATCTCTGTCCTTGCCTTTCCCCTTGTGTCCTCAGAATTTGAAGCAGGCAGCCGGAGGACGCACAGCCTCGGCAGTTCTTGGAAGGGCGGCCGTTGCCCAGACTGGGGCCAAAGTCAAAGTCTGGCTCTCGGTCCAAACCTCGGTCTGCTCCAACTCTCCGAATCTCTTCGCAGGTTCCGCACATCACAATCTGCCGAGTAGCCGAAATCCTTCTCAAAGCCTGACGCTTAGATGACGACATCACTAAATCCGAAGAGTGCCTCTTTGCCATGTGATAAGATAAGGAGCAGCAAGCATGGATGGATCGAGGGATGGATAGGCTGCAAGGAAACACCGGCATGGCATACATGTTGGCTATTGGTTCCGGACCTAGACACACGATTTGGTACTCTATCTTGTTTGTTTCGGGGCTCCGTTGGACGTGCCCCTGCAAGCACGGCCGCCATGGCCGCTACGCAGCCATGCATGCTGCACGGCCGAGTTCGTTCTATCTCATTGAAGGTAGGCACCACCGGTCGAGTAGTTCTGCACAGCTGGCGAAGAAGCCGCCAGAGGGGCACTCTTCGCGAGCTTTGCGTCGCAGTTTCTAGTCACACCGTCAAAATGTACAAGTACCAGGCTCATACTTCCACAACTTTCGTTCGTCTTCTAATGTCTTCCACACGCGGCCACCTAGTAGATGTGAAGGGGCAACATGCAGCGCAGCAAGGGACGCTTAATCATCGAGCAAGCGCGTGCCTAGACCAAAGTCGCCGAAGCCCTTGTCCCTGTCCTTCGTGTCTCCGCCTCCCCGTATGCTCCATACCTCTACACCTCCGCAACTCATTGTGTTGGCCGGCACCCCCCCGACCTAAACCGAAGTCGAAGTCCAGCGTCTCTTTGTGCTCTCTGGCTTCATGAGAGCCTGGAGCACTTTCGGAGATGAAGCCGAGACCCGATTCATAAGCCTGCATCGCTCTCAGCTGCGCAGCGGCTTTTTTCATGGGTCAGGCATGTGCTCGTGTGGAGCTCGCTTCTCTGCAGTCTGAGCAATGTGATACAACGCGCAGATCAGGATGACGAGCACTGCCAGGATCTTGATCACATCAGACCTTTGTGCTAAGCGAACACGCAAGCTTGAATGTCAAGGATTGAAAATCAGGGAGTCGACGCTCGAAGACGGAACGGCCTGGAGTACTCAGCGTTGGAGTTGACTTAGCTGTCTTTGCCGCATTGGCTGCGAGCCTTTGATGATGTCGCCAAACGGCATAAGCCAGCATGGCAAGCACCTCAGAAATAGTTCAGACACTTCCCGAGCAACATGTGGTGCTTCACGGCTCTGAGGAGGCATCTAGCGCAACCCACCCAAACACCTCGAAAGGGTCCATCTTCCTGCCAGCGCAAAAAGTAGAAGCGGGTATGACCGCAGGAATGGTTCGTTGAGTTTTTGACAGTTACCTGCAGTAATTTCAGCTGCTCACCATGACACCTGATGTACTTTCCAAATTCTAGTTCAATTTGCAGAGTGTTCGCGCCTCGCTCCTTCCAACGAGCGGTAATGGTACACAGTGAGGAGCCCGGTCAAGGACCAAGCCTTCGCTCAGAAGACAAGATCTCGCTGAGGTTTGTAGCATTGTGGCTATGAAAGACCGTGAAATCACTTCGGGGATTTGGTGCTGGCAGGCCTGTTCCTGCGCAACGCACGGCTCTAGGCAGAGACTTTGGTGTGCAAAGTCGATCTAATTTAATTCGTACGAAAGGGGGATGCCTGCGTTGACTCTCACACAGAAACTTCGCAAAGCACTTTTCAGTTCCCGCTAAGACTGCCACCAGCAAGATGAAGAAGTATCGTCGCGGGCTGGTGGCTATCATCCTGGGAATCGTTCAGTGCCCCAGAACGACTCTCTTGCCCGCTTCAGCGTCGGATTGGACTGGACCGGCAGATGGAAAACTGGCACCGGTGAAGTTTTATTGTACGCTGGTTTCGGAAAAGCCTTCCTTACTTTGCAGGCAAAAGCAACATCATGTAACATAACAAAGTCCAAGCCTAAGCCTTCCTCGGGCTTGTCTATCCATCTGTAATAACGCTGTCTTGCGCTCTCGGGTCGGCCGAAGAGAGGTAATGGTAAATGCGTGCAGGTGCAGCACCGACTCTGGACCACTAGGCGCTTGAGAAGCTGAGGCTGCCGACTCCAGGCTTTCATCCTGCTCCGGGGCTGCTCATCTCCCGCTCCGATAGACATCCCCAAGCCTTGACTTCCACGTCTACTTGCTGACTCGTGAAGAGGCTGCCTTGGGTCAGAGACAAAACAAGCTTTTCCTACAACATTCGGAAAATCCATCAAAGCTCGGCACAACATCTCAGGAACGTCCCCGGGCTTCAAAGCCCACCCCATACATTGATGGGGCCACGGGGAGTGAAGAACGAGTGTAGTGCAACCCTTTCGGCTCAGGCCTTCAAGTTTACGATAGCTCACTCTCTCTCTTTCTCTCTTCTTTCTTGCTTTCTGCCGGGCTTAGGGGTCGTCTCGCGACCCTCAGGCACTTGGCCCGCCCGACCACCCTTCTGTTTATCAAGTGGTCGGCTTTGGGGTATTCCTGACTATGGTACAAAACAACTGAGTGGGATCCGTTTTTCCGAGTTGTCACCCCCTCCCTGAACACTAAACAAGCACACAGCCCCCGCCTCGTCCCCACGCCCCTGTGTCTATCAACCGTGGTTCCAACTCAGTGCTTGCACGGCTTATTCCCCCAAGCAGTGGAAAGCAGGCCTGTTCGAGTATTGCAAAGCAAGAAAACAACAACAAGGAAGTACTTCCGTAATTGCGCGTGTTGCACTGCTTCCAGAAACTGCTTTCAAAAGTGCAATTGCCGGTTGAATTCCCCCTCCCAATGCATGTCGGNNAGCAAGAAAACAACAACAAGGAAGTACTTCCGTAATTGCGCGTGTTGCACTGCTTCCAGAAACTGCTTTCAAAAGTGCAATTGCCGGTTGAATTCCCCCTCCCAATGCATGTCGGCATGGGGCAAGGGAGGTGCTAATTAACTGGTAGTAGATGGATCGGACTTCGTCAGGTAGTGACGGTTTCACAGAAGGACAGAGGTAAATAGCAGTGGTTCCCCCGCCCTTCAAGGTAAAACAACAGCTCAACACTTGCTTGCACCTGGCCAAAGGAGCGCGCACCCCCCCCGCACCCGCAGGCGCACCGGTCTCTTGGTCTTTGTGTGAAAAGCAAGTGATGAGGAATGGCCCGGCTCCGTTATATCCCCCAACTTAAACTTACCTATTAAATGCGGTATTCTCAACCCCCGGGCCTCCTCCGTGGGGTACAGCATGAGCGGGGCTCTCTTTCGGCACTGCTGCATGATCTGTGGTCTGCTTTACCACATCACAAGCGCCTCCCCCAAAAACTCTCTGTACACTGCCGTCTCTCCCCAGGTACACACACTACACACTACAGAGCAGCTGAGGGCCCGGCCACATGAACGTAACAGCGCTAGCGTACAATTACACATTACATGTCATCATGGTTCCCCTCAGTGCTGGTTCTGGGCTACTTTGTTCCGGGTACTGGCATCACTCTAGAGTTTACCGAACTATCCCCCCATGAGCACTCACGCTACATACTGTCCAGCTAAGCACACTGCCTGGCATGTTAGAGTGATTCCCCCGGTGGGTGAAAGCCACCATGTCTATCGTACACTGTGGCATGCATGCGCCGTCGTCTGTGACTAGCTGGCGACATCTCACTGAGGCTCAGGTCTTCTTCAGGCGGATCTCCCCCCGGCTGCATNGGGTGAAAGCCACCATGTCTATCGTACACTGTGGCATGCATGCGCCGTCGTCTGTGACTAGCTGGCGACATCTCACTGAGGCTCAGGTCTTCTTCAGGCGGATCTCCCCCCGGCTGCATGCGGTCCACGGCCGCTGCCGCTGCTCTCGCTTCTTCTTCTTGCTGGCGCTCGCACTCTTCCAGCGCCTCCACCAGCTCTGCGTCCGTGGGGCCCCACTGCGACGGTTCCGCGGGCCCCCCTTGGCTGTTGTCCCCCGCGTCTGTGCTGGGAATACTGCCAGGCCATTGCTCCATCCCCAATGGTGGTTGCCGTGGCGGCGCTGGTCCGAAGAGAGGTCCCTCGAGGTGCGGCTCCCCCTCTTCCGTGGTTTGTGAGTCCACCGTGACGGGGCGTAGCAGCTCGTTGTCCAGCTCCACAAAAGCATGTCCATCACGGCGGGCTCCCCCTGCATGTGCATCACGGCGACGGCTCGGACGTCACGGAGCAGTCGTTGGCACTGTTGCTGCCAGGTGCCCCCTGGCCTTGAAGTGGCGCCCTCTGCACCTTCCGCCATGGCCAGCACGTCGGCCGGGTGCACAAGGTTCAGCCCCTCCTCTTCTTCCACGAGGTCTTCTGCGTCTCCAATGAGGTAGCACACGGCGGCCCCCCACCCCGGGGCCATCCAGTCGAACTCGCCGTTGTGGGCTTCTCCGCAGGCGTGTTCCACGGCGGCTTCCGCTTGGTCAAGCCCCCCATGCGCTGAAAGCAGCTGCTGTCCCCCTTGGTCTCTGGTGAGTTGCTCCAGAACTGCTCGGGCCGCTCTGAGGTCCCTCACTGTAGCCCGCAGTCGTTCTATGACTGCGTGCTGGTTGACCCCTTCGGTGCCATCTTCGTCTTCCAGGTCTTGTAGTCGCAGTCGCGTGATGTGGAAGTAGTTCAGGTACTTGCGGCGCTTGGTTTGGCCCCCATCTTGGCAGTGTCGCCCCCCTTCTGGCAGCGCCGTGTTTGGCACCCTGTCGTCGTCCAGTCTGGCCATGAGCTGCTCCACCAGGTCCCNACTTGCGGCGCTTGGTTTGGCCCCCATCTTGGCAGTGTCGCCCCCCTTCTGGCAGCGCCGTGTTTGGCACCCTGTCGTCGTCCAGTCTGGCCATGAGCTGCTCCACCAGGTCCCGTGCCGCGGTTCTGCTCGGCCCTTCTCGTAGGACGGCTTGTAGCACTCGGAGCCAGTGGCGCATCATGGCCGCCAGGAGGGCTCTTCTCTGGCGCTGGCAGTCTGTCCCCTGCTCGTCTCCATGGCTCGGCTCGGCACTGGCTCTTCTACTGCTGTGCTCTTGTTGCATGAGGCTTGCGTGGTCTGCGTCCCCCTCTGGCGACCTACTGGGCCCTGGCGGCGGCGGTGGTGCTGGGTGCTGCGTGTTGCTGCTCGGCTGCTGGTTGTCCCCCTGCTGGTGCCTCCACACGGCTGCCGGTCGCGGGATCAGTTCTATGGCCATTCTTTCCCACTGACCTGGTGGGTATGTAGCTCCTTGCGGGGGCCCCCGCTGTGGTGGCGGGGCGTTTTGTTGGAACGCCCAGTCGTAGTAGTACTGTCTGGCCACTCTTGGTTGAAGGCGGCCCAGCATCCACCGTTTGGTGTACGGCTGCCACTCCAGGAGAAAGGCGTCCCCCGGCTACATGTGGGCCGCTTGGCTGTCTCTGACAATCGCCGTGGCCGTGATCAGGAGCAGCCACTTCTCCGGCCTGTGGTTGTCGAGGATCCCCCACGGCAGGAGGGCGAAGGCCACATTGACCCCCATGTATCCGTCCGGGTCTGGCTGGGTCGTGCGTCTTGTCTGTCGGGCTCGCATGAACCCCCGGTGCGGGCTGTCCCAGTACTGTGGCGCCAGCGCAGAGCTCTCGGCCAACGTGATCCCCGCCCGCATGCCATAGCCCAGGGCTCGCAGGTGCAAGTGAACCCCTGGTATGATCGGCAGTTCCGGCGGGAAGCTTGCCGGCAGCGGGCCTCCTCCTCTCTCTCTCTCTCTCTCTCTCTCTCTCTCTTCTTCTCCCAGGCATAAGGGGCGAGTTAGGCCCCCCGGGCTCTAGGGCCCGCCCGTTGTGTTAACGGGCCTTTGGGAGGGAGTGAAGGTTAGATGATTTNCTCTTCTTCTCCCAGGCATAAGGGGCGAGTTAGGCCCCCCGGGCTCTAGGGCCCGCCCGTTGTGTTAACGGGCCTTTGGGAGGGAGTGAAGGTTAGATGATTTCATGACCGTATGTTTATAGGGATAACTCTCTCTCTCTCTCTCTCTAGGCTTTCGGCCACCGCGAAGAAACACTGCTCGGGCATTCTCCTCAAATCAGGCGTTTGTACTTGATCTTCGACTTCTGAATGCACACGCAGCCTCGTCCACATCCTCACCGGCAGCTTCTAACGCTGAGAAGCTCCTGCTGACCTGCTGCCATGCAAGCTCCCTAACGTGACTGGCGTGTAGTTTCTCACACTCGATGCCGTGTTGAGATTCAATGATTCGCGCATTGTCTTCCCATTCCCATGGGTATTAATTCGCCCGACTGCTGCCGGTGGCCTTTAAGGTGAAGTGGCGCGGTGCTTTGACCTCCAGGGCTGTGGCGCAGGTCTGTCTAGCCAAGCACAGAGCGCAAATGGCAAAAGCCAGAGATGAAAAACCGACCGCTCTCCTGCTTGGGCATGTAATTACGGAGAGGTATCTGCTAATTAGGAGAGTCATCTCAAAGCTCTCCCAGGAAGTGGAGATTGAGTGGCTTAGGCTCCCTCTTGGAGTCTGGTCTCGGTCCGAGCGGGGTATCGACGTCACTGGCTTGGCAACTTCTTCGGCCGTTACGCGACTCGACCGCGAAGCCCCAATGACCAACCCGATCGAGCGGAGGTGACGAAGAGACATCAACCTGACTTGTCGTGAATCAGCATCACGCTCCACTGCGCACTCTACTCAAGTTTTATGGCTATCGCCATCCGCACAACTCATCATTTGCCGTGCACGGTGCGCCCTGCCAACTGACCCAACCCATATCCACCCATCAACCGTTGACTTCTGCCTGGCGCTCTGGAGGTGCGCGCAAGGATCGCACAGTGCGGTCGACGTTGTGCTCCCGGTGCCTGGGCTCACAGGTTGAAGTTTTGCGAACGTGCTATCTATAGCGACCTTGGAGACGAGAGCGGCTTGAACACCGCAGAATGAGTTTCTGCGCGCACGAAGAGAGACTATCTGCGGCTGCCGCAATTTAGCTGAGCTCCGAGCTGCTCTGCAATGTCACCCTCAACTTGCCTGCAAAAGGTGTCTGTACAGTACATGCATGATCGGACCCCATCACGCCGGCGGTGCCCCTGCCTGTATGTCTCTTCGTACTTCTGCCAAATTTCGAAATCGGTAGGATCTATCCGCGCGGCTTCGCGAAAATCCTGTCCCCCATCTGTGGCAGATATCTGGCACTCTGACACAGGCCGCAGGAACCTCGTAGGCCGCGCGCACATCACCGCCTCAGCGATTTTCTGGCTACAAGCAGCCTGTACGAACTCCGGAGTGAAACTTCGAAGAGGGACGTTCGGACGGGGCGGCTGGATGGTCTCGGGTGGACCTCTGGTGGCCTGAGTGCCTGAAGGGACACCGCTCTCACAGAGCGCAGGACTGTGCGCAACGAGACCCGCGGAACCGCAAACACGAGTGCTTTGGTGTTTATGTGTGTGCGCATACTGTCAGTGGCAAAAAAGCGTAGGACCGGTGAGTCTCTTATCTGGGCTCTGACTCTTTTCGGTTAGATCAGATCTCTATCAGGCTGGAGCTGCCATCTGGCACCCGAGACCTACAAAGCCTCAACTTAAGCGCTCAGGCTGACGACATCGAAGAATGAAGTAATCCATGAACTTGTTGTATGACAGCGCTGCGAGGGACTGGCCGTGGAGATGGCCCAGTCCCAGCTGGTAGAAGTTCGAGGCGGATGCCTTGACGACAGTTGTACGACTTCGGCCTTCATCTATCATGAATGCTTTTCAGCAGCCTGTGACTTGGAAGAGGTAGCTCGAGTGACCACACAGCGAGGAGGAGAGAGAGAGAGAGAGAGCAATGAATGTCACTGGCTCATTCTTCGGCAAACCACCTGAAAAAGCGTCTTGCCTGCTAGACCGCCGACTACCCTGACGCACAAAGACAAGGTTTCCGGCCTCCATGCAATCGGCACAAAGACGTGCTACATCTCAAGCTTGTGCAGGCACGCTTGCCGAATGTACGAATTTGCTGAGCTTCATTCATCTTTGCGTTAGGCCTGCTAAGCTTGTTTCAGTTGCTGAGTAGCTACTGGCATACGGGGGGGGGGCATCTGGGACTGTGGGGTCTACAAAATTGCACGGCTGACCTTGCTCCATGTGCAAACAATCTGTAAACGGCTCGTTAGCAACTCGAGAAGCAAGCACAGCCTGGATAGCTCGGCCTGACAACTTACGTCTACGGAGCTGCTTTCAGCTGCCTTTGTGGTGGGAGTCCAGGTCCCGGTCCAGCAGGTCGTCAAGCTCGTCTCGACCTCCACACGCAAATCTGCTGATTTCGCACCACCGAAGGCACGTTAGTTCGCACGGCCTTCCCAGGAGAAGCCCAAGTCCTTTGTGAAGGAGGGGGAAGGAGGCAAGTAAGGCCCGTAAGGAAGGAGGAAAATGAGGAAAGCCGGAAAGGACAAGCACGTGTCAGCAAAAGTGCCGGTTGGGTTCATGCTTGCACGGCGACGATGCATGTCAACGTAAGTATTTGGCTGGGCTGGAGTCCATGTTTGGATTGCCGATGGACTAGTTCTGAGACCGCACTCTGCATTGAAGTCGCGAAGGACGAAATTGCAGCAACCCCAGGCTGAGGCAGGAAAGGAGCTAGCCACAAACAAAGCAAGGGCGAGACGACGGACGAGGGAACTGAAGGTACACGGGGCTGGCTTAGGATTGCTTGGCGGGGCATGCGAAGGGAAGATAGCAGGCTGGCGCTGAGCAAAAGCCTAAAAATACTCAGCCTCCGCCGGGAGACGCCGATTTTCGTGCTCTTACCCTACTCAGTCTTAGTGCCTGCTCCACTTTACCCTCTGAGCACAGTCTTGCCAAAAGCACGGTGCGTGCTTCGGCCTCACACGCCAATCTGTTGATGCAGCCTCTCCCCCTCCTCTGAACCAACCTAAACATCCTGACTTAATGTCTGAGATTGGCAAACAGGCGAAAAAGACGGTCTTGTTGTGTCTTGTTTTCTCCAAGGTCCGCACTCTGCTGTCAGACCTCAGCGCAACTCTCACGAACCGTGTGATTAGAGCCTACAGCGTCCCCTCATCTAAAGTGGACTGCGGTGCTGTGTGGGTCACACTCTCATACACACTCCCTCAAAGGCCAGCGACGGCGATGCCCTCTTGACGCCTCCAGGACTGCGCTTTGCACTTTGACTTCATGCCGGGTTTCTGGCTGCACTTTTTCTGCCCAGAAATCGTGGTCATAGATTTCTGCGGCATCCTGCATCACTTGAGCTGCGTCTATGACCATCCATGTGTCATTCTCTCGAATCGTAGCCTGGCCTCTTTGTTTTCGTCTTCCTGTTCTAACCTAAGCATTAGGCAGAGGCCCAAGACTCTAGACAATAGCGAGCAAAAGCCGGTGCGCAGGATGCTCAAGATGAAGCTGCTCGTCAGACTCGTCGAGCTCGGCGTCCTCTTCAGCAGCTTCCTCCTCCAAGCTCAAAACCGCTTAAGCCCTTCAACCCATCCCTGTTTCTGGTCGTGTTGCCTCAGCCTTTGGTGAGTTCACCTGGCCGTTGCGCGGTGACCGGAAACCACAATGTGCTGCACACGAGACCGAAAGAAGATCGCCTCCAGCCAATATGCCACCAGTGGCAAAGCTGCAGCCAGCAGAATCAAACGAAGCCTTCGGGAAAGAAACCCGAAAGGAGCATGACAGCTTCAGAACAGCACTAAGGCTCTAGACATTTTTTTCGCGAGCTCGCATTCGGCAGTTAGGGCTGTGTATCTGCGGCTTGCTGACCCTCACTGTTAGGCACGTGGATGACTCGAGCACGAAGCTATGGTGCTGCGGGTACAGTAGCTCAGTAGCTACTGAGGAGCCCAAGCCCTGTCAGCGCCAGCTCGCATCTTGCATGTGAACCAGACCCCCGAGTTCCCACAAACACACTTGAGAACGGATCGAGATACCCTGTGACGTTACAACAGTTCTGAGCGACCAGGCCTGAGCAAGATGAGCACACCCACCACGACCAGGACCCAAGATCGTGCCTGTCTTTGCAGACGAATCTCCGGCAACCCAGACTCAAGTGGTGTACCGGTTGCATGTCAAACTAAACTTGGAGGAACTCTGGCACCTTTCTGATGTTTATCTGCGCGAACTTGGCAGGAAGCTACCCGTCATAATCCTGCCCTCCGAAAGATGCATGCTTGCCGAGCTCCACACTCTCTCACAGCAACTCTCATTTTGCATACTTACACAGGTTCAAGCAGATTTCATTGGTATGTTTCTAAAACCTCGATCCTCCAAGCGAATTCCCAAACTCTCGCTCTCTACGTAATAGCACGGCGACCATCTTACGACTCTTAGGACTCGAACTTGACGCCTGTACTTACTGCATCTGGAAGTGAATCTCCGGAAATGCACAACACTGCAGGGGGAAAGAGTCATTGGTGCCACATCCACTTTCTCCAGTCATGCTGCAGCCAGTGCATTACTAAATTACATCCTGACAGTCCTGGCATGTACATTCCCGCATCGATTCTCTCATCCTCGGTCTTGCTTGGGACCTGTCCCAGCCTGAAATTTGACCGCCAAGTCAAGTTCACTCTGGCGGACGAAACGCAAAGCTACGCATAACACCCGTTCAAGGTAAGCGATGCAGGAAGCACTGCTTTTGAAGAACTATAGGCAAGTCAAATCTGTAGGTGAAAAGACATCGGCGGAGAAGCGCCCACACATGACCTGCTGCTGGAAAGGGTCGTAGATGCCCAAAAAAATGGAGAGGGAGGGACGGCAGGGAGAGCAGGGAAGGAATGAAACAACTGGTTGAGAAAGGCGGCGAAGAGCCAGTTTCTTTCCGAACTGGTATGCCGGGCAACCTAAGGAAGTGAAAGAAGCTTCTTCACCACCAAAGTCACACATGTAGTTTTCGTCTTTGCACTCATCGTGAATGCAGTGCCACGACAGTGGCTGATTATCTGATTTTCAAGAGCTTGTATCTTAAAGTGAGTGACAGACGTGAACCCTAGGAAGCGTGCACATGCAAGGGACGTAACTAAACAGCCGAAGGAGAAGTAAACGACTTCGCCGCGGTCAGCAGAAGGGACAGTGACCTCAGGCGAGAACGTCTCAGTGAGAATTAAACGTGCTGAGGAGAGAAACAGGAGAGGAGAGAATGTGGGAGCCCGGCACGGAGCACGGTTTAGGCTGGTCGCCAAGAGGTTCGGACCAGAGCTTTGTCGGGAAAAAGTGAAGCATGTCAGGGAGTCAGCCTGTCCCGAGCCCAGCATCTTGGACCATGGCGTCTCCTGCAATGGGGAAAAAAATGTGGCCAGAAGCTGACAGCCCCATCTGGACAGTCCCTCCTGCGCCATGGGCTGCCCACATCGGCTTGTAGAGGACACTCGGATTCCCTGCTGGACCCGATTAAACTGCATTGGGCAGGACCAGTCGGAAGCACCAGGCGATTATTGCGTGGAGCACTGCTGCACTTGAGTCACTTGAATCCCACTAGAGCTTCTATTGCAAGGGTTCCTGATGCCATGTTCTCTTTTGCGTTGGGCGATTTGCGAGCTATCTCCAGCCGGGCTTTGCCAGCCTTTTGCTGGCCACGTTGCTCACCATCGAAAGCTGCTTTTGCCTTCAAACTGTCCAGGCTTCACAACTTGCCTGGCCGCATGGATGCTGAGACTCACCAGAAGACCCGAGAAGAAACAGCAACAATTGCCAGGCAGGCTCTCCGATTTTCGCATCCAGTCTCTGCAAATCTGGCCGTGCAGCCTTAGTTGGTCATTGAGCAGAGCTGTGAGTCTGGATTTGCTGTCATGTTACTTGTAGCCATTGTAGCATCTGCCAATGGCTCACGCAGGAGCCGTGTGCAATGGCGTGCACATGCGGTATCAACTTGCGCCGTCCTCTCGAATCTCTTGTCGAGTACCGTCGAGGAACCTCTCTTGGAGGTCCTTGCTTCCCACCGGGTACTGCTGACGGCCACCACCTGTCATTGTCAATATTCCAGATTCCGGCACAGGACACAGTGCTGGACAGAAAATAGCAGGGAGCTCGGCATCTCACCTGACAGATGGATTCGCGACTCCGCCGGGGCCAAAGCATCACTGAACCCGGGCTATCTGCCTTCGCACGGTCTTTTCATGAGCTCAAGGACCAAGACCCCATCGCTGAAGCTCCACCAGCTCTCCTCCCGACGTGATGATACACAGCTTCCGTGAACCCATGAACCACAACAGAACTCTTTCCGTTTATCTCGAGCGGACTTGCTGAGCTGCAGGCATTGCTCCAGTGGAAGTGTAGCTGCAAGTGCAGCTTTCAAAGTTGGAAAGCACATGTGGCAGTCCAACGTCCAACCGCTGTTGAGGATTGCCTACAAATCTTTCAGGTGTGCATGGCACACGCACCTACCAACAACGTTGTTCCCAGTGTGACAAGATGCTACTGCACGTGCTCCAGACACTGTTGGGGACTCAACTGGTCTCCGGTTGACAACTACCTAGCAGTTGCTAGTCTGCCCACAGCAGTACAAGCAGCTTCCAGCAAACCCTCGCGAGTCTTCGCTTCCTGCGTAGATATTTCGCCAGAAAGCTCGCAGTCCAGAAGCATTTCCTCGGCGGCTGCGGCCTCAAAAAGCGAGATCAGGCGGAGCTTTCAGACACGGCGGGCGGCTACAGTGCCCAGTCTCTTCACGCCAAAAATTAACCAATCTGAGGAAAATAAACGCTATGGCTCGTCAACTATGCCTATTGTCGCAACTATATGCTCGTGGACTTCTGGGTCGAGTCGACCGCTGGGCAACCTCTGGGTTGCAGTTCGAGTTCGAGGTCCGGTGTTCTTCCACCCTCGATCCCAGTCCAAGTTCAAAGCTAGAGGAGCTATGGCAAAGAACTGCGACAAGGCGTCGCGATGCAACCGCACACCTGACAAGCTGAGATCGCGGCAGTTGCCGTCGTCGCAATGACCAAGCGTCGCGGCTTGAAACTCACGCGTGGCCTTCTCCAGCAGCGGCACCGGGCACAGTTTCGAAGCTGGGGCCCAGGTGACTTCAAAAGCAAGAGACAGTGCTTTCCGGCTCTCCTTGATGACGGCGGCAAAGGCACCTGATTGGAAGAATAGCCCGCACTTACGTACACGCACACACACACACACGCACAATGATAGACATGCTGTGGACAGTAATGCCAGAGCACCGACAGCGTGACGGTCTCTGCGGTCTGGCCCTCAGCAAGTCGCCGTGATACGGCAACACGTTCGCATTGCTGGACCAAGGCTGGGATAGTCTAACCCGGGCGACTATTTAAGGCGACAGTAGCCATTGCAGATAGTGACTGTCCAACATCTCGAACGTGCAAACAGGACTCTCTGTGCACCAACTGTGCATCGCTCGTCACCCACATGCTTAAAGTCTGCAGGTTCACACAACCCAAGCAATCGGTTAAAAGCCTTCAGATGCCAGATGTGCAGCAGGTTCGACAGCAAACCTCAACAGAGCTGACCGGCCCAGCGGCAGAGCCCAATCTAATTTATCACAGGAGCCGAAATCCACCTGATAATACCAAATCAATCTTGTCGTTGGAATCCGACTCTCGTTTCTAGGGACGGAAGAGACAAACAAATACGGATAAACACAGCAGCAACGGCCACCACACCTTTTTTTTAGACACTCACACTCGGACAAGCCTGGCAAGGTCTGCAGCAATACCTTTACATTAACTGCAAGTTCCTGAGGCAAAGACCCAGGTAATCGATGCATCTGCTGGGCCATCAGCGAACAAAGGAATTTCCATGGCGATGCTCACGCTCTGATGCTACACAGCGGGTGCATGCCCTGGTTACACTGGAGATGAGTTCGGTATCGCTGCATTCGGAATATGCCAGCAACAATCTCCCGAGTCAAACTTTCCGAAGTAGTCGGTGGCATCGGATGTAGAGCCAATGGGTCTTGCTTTCCTTCTCGCATCCAAGTTGTGCAAGCAACCACAGCAAATCATCAGCACCCTGTTGTGCAGCTTCTCTGTTCTCCTTCTGAGTCGGCGCATGCAACACTCCGATGTGTCATCAGGCCTACACTCCCTGCGTGTACACTGCTGAACAGAACACGGCGCAACGTGCCAAGGAGGACTCCTATGATAGCTAACGGCCTAGCAGTATCTCTCATATCATCTCCAGTAGCACGGAACACACAAGGCCGACACAGGAACGGGTTTCCTTTCAGTGTCCTCAAGAGAAATCACATGCAAACAGCCCCCAGCTTCAGTCGGTCAGAGGCGTGGCAAGCCGGTAGGCACGCGTCTTTGCGTTTTGCCTGTTACTGGTAGCGCGCAGCGGCACCAATGCCGACCGAGTCCGCAGTTGAGCACAGCTTCGCTAGCGGCGATGCCAGGCTATTTGCGCTTCCTGTCAAAGCTTCAGTTCACCGATCAGCGAGACTGTGCGACTCTCGGCTGTAAGGCACGGGGCCACGGCCTGTCCTGTCCAACCGAGCACTTCCACAGACACCGAGCTACACATGACTTGTTGCTCAAATAAGTGCACATGTCCAGTGCTGGTCAGGTCGAACGTCCGTGGAAGTGGAAAGGTACGCAATATCAGATTTCTCACTACACTTTGCTTCTGCAAAAAGGTTGGATCGGATGTGGAAGAAGTGCAGCGGCACGTTCTGCACGCTGCAAGGAAGATGGTGCGGGATGCGATCCAACTGAAACCCCGCAATGCTTGATCGGCCTCCGAACCTGAGCCAGCAAGGCGCAGCCCAGCCGCAGACCGATGTACAGCATTTTGAGCATAGACGGTATGTCGACGAGGCGCTAGTAAACAAACCACGAGCAGTCGCAGTGGACTAGCTCAAAGTACTCGCTGCACTTGCTTCACTCTCTAGATGCACGAGTTCCAAGTCTCAGAACATGAGCTGCCCAGTCTAGGGCCTAACTCAGTTTGTCAACTATGAGGGTGCCTGGCCAAAAAGGAAAGCTATGGAGCAATCAACAGCAAACCCTCAGCCGCAATTCTTGTAGCAGTTTCCTCGTACAGTGCAGCGGATGAGCCCGTCTCTTGTCAATTTTGAGTGTTCTTACGTTGTCGTGCTTGGACATCGTGCAGCGAGTCGTGGAAATCACAAGGCCTCGCAGAGGCATCCTGGATTTGAGCACCCAGCGTAGGAGATTAGAGGCTCCACAAGGCAAGCCTTCATAGCCTTCCATGCCTGGCACCGCCTCCTTCGGCAATTGAAACTGCCGTTTCAGCACGGAGCTGTAAACATATCCCGGCTCGTCCGACGAAGTAGGCTGGGAGCTGCACTTATGATGACAAGGCTTTATGCACGGAAGACTAGTGTGTGACCAGATGCAGATGCAGCACATAGGCGCACGACTTACGAACTTACGTTGAATGTCCTACTGGCCGCTGAGCCCTTACGCAGCCAGTGGGCAACCATCCCCTCCCATCGTTCCGGTAATTTTTCCGTATCTACCAAAAACCTGCCAGACCTACCAAGACCTACCTTTGCAACTTCGACGGAAAACACTGCGGGATCGTGCGATGAGGAGCCGCAAGCCAGCTTCCCCTCAAGAACAATGAGAGATGAAAGAGTGAAAAGCGCACCCTGCTCTTTGCTAGGATATGCTGTTCACACGGTCCTTTGCTGTAATTAAATAAGCCACACACAGTACATTCTGGCAGTGTCGCAGCACGATCACTCTCTCCAAGAGGCGGACTCCGATCGACGCAAATTTCGGACTCGGATTCGGTATGACTTGCGCAAGGGCACGGCTGGTCTTGAGTTCATGCTGTTACTTGCTGTGACCTGCCGACCGCAGGTTTCCAAGTTGTGTAACGAAGTTTCCTGGTCATGATTTTGGAATTCTAGGACTAAGACCGCCGCGGCGCCCTTGCACCAAGAGTTGCTGGAGGTCGATGGCCAACGGCTCGACCAGTCCAGTGGGGCGACCATGCGTTTACACGACACGACATGGTTCGAGGGCCCTGCAAAATGGGACCGGTGGTCCATGCACTCACCCCACTCAAGCCGAGAATCGTCCGTGTACGAACAGAGTCCTGCGCAGGAGACGAAGAAGTCTGCTCAGTGCCCTGAAACATTCTGGCCAGCTAGTTTGATGCCCTGTTCTGGTGCCGTCAGTCGGCAAGCTTCGAGAAAGGACCGGGGGGCACAAGAAGCTGGAAGCCCTGGGTCTCCAAAGGCAGTCCACAGTCCGGTCCTGTTTGTACGAGGTGTCGCCAAATCGCTGGCTTCGGCTCCGCCTGGGGAAACGCGGTCCGCCGGGCGGTCTCCAAACGCGGCTGGGGACTTTCAACTTGGCTGTGCTTTCATTGCCTTGAGGGCTCTCCCCGAGGAAGAACGGCACTGGGATGTTCTTTGCACCAGGCACACCTTGGTAGGTCTCCACTCGGCATCTGGTGACCCTGTCATGAAACAAACATGCAACGGCTTCCAAACCTTTCGTCGTTTGCCGCCGTGATAAGCCCAAGGCCCTGAAAAATGCGCCGGGGTGAGCCTGCACACAAATGACCCCTTCGTGCAGCGTCTTCGGCTTTGACATGTGGCTGCGACCCGACTCGATACTCTCTGTGTTCTTACGACACCCTTGGCATGAACCAGCCCCACTCAGATGCATCATGCCTGGCTGACTGTGAGATCCTTCCGTGCGTTCGTCGTCTTCCCTTGGCAACACGAGTTGAGCAAAGCTTGCACATGGATAGCACATGGCGTGAGGAAGAGCCATGATCTATGTCGCGGATCCAAAGGTAGTGCCTGGAGCCTCGGGGCTCCTGCTTTTGGGCGGTGGTTGTTCCAGCAGGATTTAGATTCTTCTGCATGCTGCGGCATGTTAAATTCTACCAGCATCCGGCGAGCTTCGGCTCGTTTGCGCCGACTTTCCCGTCTCCTCCAACCCTGATAACGGTGCTTGAACCTGATGAGGGGCCCTCATCAGGCTCAGGCTCAGGGACAAAGAGTGCGGGTCCGGTGCGGTGCTGATTCGAATTGGCACGGAAGCAGTAATGCTGTTCTTGTCGCCCAGCGACTGCTTACCAACCCATGAAGCAGCGCATTTCCACGGGCGAGTTCTTGGGCTCATGCACGGCCGAGCTTATGCATGGCCTGCGGCTAGAATGCGTGAAGTCTGAACGGCCGCCGCTCTGATGCCGCGCTTCATTACCTTCCGACAAAGAGCATCGTAAGCTACTTCGGACTTCCTTTTAAAGAGCATCAACAAACCATGAGCATCCATTGATTAAGCGGTAGATTAGCAAAAGACTGGCTTGTCAATGCAGGACACTGACCAACAACTCTCTAATTCCAACTTCGTGGTGTCCATATTAAGAACATTTGATTTGGGAACCCTGATAAGAACCAGCGGTTTCGTCCGAGCAGGTCAAAGACCGACGAAGCGCTCTCGCTGTAAACCCGCTTCCAAACTCTGGGGTGAGTCCCGCGCAGCTCTGGTCGTTCGAATGCCTTAGCGCAAGCTGCATTTTCAATGATCCGGCACTGTGCTGTGAGGCATCTCTCGCCTCTGCCTCCCGTCCAGAGCACGAAGACCTGTATGACCGAGTCTGTGGCCAGCTGATGCTTATCAGAGACGGCAGCGGGCCGTAGCCGTGCAGCGTCACCCAGCCTGAGGAGCATGGACACAGCCTCCTCGAATCCTGCACCACATGGGCCAAGAGTGTCTCAAGAACATCGTAATTTCTTCAAGGTCATGTCGACTTCGCGTCACGTCTGCAACTCTTCACAGCTGCCGCACAGCACCGGGCCTTTCTTTGCCTCAGAGTAGCGCTCCGCGTAGTCCTGGCGCTGGCCATCTACAAGTCAAGCAGAGTGGCCTCTAGCAACCGACAATTTTGTGGCCCCCAGGCCCTGGCCCTGGCCCAGACTCCCGACGTTCTCTCCTCACTGGTGCTGGGACCAGATGCCAGGTGTGGCAAGATCGATGGCAAATTCTCCCTCGGAGCGCAGCAGAGCGGCCGAGCTGGCTCTGCAGTGCTTCGCTTAACGCACTTCCAAGCCCTCTCACGACTGTGCGAAGCCTAAGCTGAGCTTAAGGTGGACAGGAAAGGAACATCGGGATTCAGTCTCTGCTTTTCACCAGGTCGAGGGGCGAAAGGCCCGGTGGTTCAGCAACTGCCAGACTTCCTAGCCAGGTGCTGCAGGAGGACAAAAGGAAAGCACATTTAGTCTCAAAATTTGGCAAGGGTAAATAGTCATGACAGTTGTGACGAAATGCAGCGCGACTCAAGCTTTATTCACTACAATACTGCGCCATACGTACAAATCTGTGCTGGGACGAAGTTCTTGGGACGAAAGGGCATTGAAATCACACCGTTCACAGCTCGGGCTTCCACCTGGCCTGGCGGTAGAGGTACCTTTGCAGAATCGTCCTGGGATGACCTTAACAAGAGGCTGAGATGTGAAGGGAGAGTTCACGCTAGACGAAGCACAGCAGCTGCTTAGCCCCTGTCTGTCCGGCTTGCACGGAACACAGCAAGTCGTAGGCCTGCAGCAAGGCAAGGCCGCGACACAACCCACAACCGCGTTCTTTCTTCTTTCGATGCTTGTGCTCGTTACCAACGGCAACACGGCTTTCTGATGTGAGGTCTGTTCGGGTGCTGAGCACCGGCCCATCTCGATGTCGGCTAGACAAGTGTAACCTTAAAGTAGCTTGCTTTCAAGACGGGGGCTCTTATGTAAGTCTTAATCTGACGCATCTAAGCACTACATCGCCACGTGGCTTCGAGGCAATTCGTTGACTCGTTTAAAGTTCAGCATTCATTGCAAGCGGTCGCTTTGAGTGGGGGCTTGTCGCAATTTCTGGCTTGAGATCGAGGTGCGCTTTCAACCAATGCGCATCACAAGAAATTCTTGTCGGTCCTAAAATCGAAAAAAGTGCTAGATGATAGGCCAGACTCTCGTCCTGATTTTGACCACGGGGCTGCGCCGCAAGGTGGAGTGTTGTTGTTCAGAGAAGGGGATGGTTGTCGCACTTGTGCGCACCCGGCATATGCCATATGCTGGGCGACCCTCCGCACTAACTAAGAGTCCGAGACAGAACCTGTTGCAGGTGATGGCTCACACATGTTGGCAGTTGTCAAAGCTGCACGTGCAGATGCACCTCCGAAATGTCCATTCGAACGCCCTGGTGAATCACGATAGGCCTGGCCAAGAGAATCTTGTTACTATGCACTGTGCAATGGGGGAGCTGGCCGGGACGTGCTGAATGACATGAAGTCTCCCCGTTGTGCCTGTACTGGCTGTTTCGCGATTGAGACACAGCACCTTTGCAAGGCTTTGCAACCATTCTCTGGGTCGTGTCTTGGATGTCTCGGAATGAGAGCTGAGCGTGGGACGGTTTGAGAAATGTCGTATATTCTCGATAAAGCCTTGAATGTGAGCCAAAGAGACTCTGGCCACCTTTTGACCTTACATTGGGGTTCGAACGCAACGGACTACATAACTACATCAGGCACACAGAATTAAACAACAGGTTGGGAAGCCAGCTTGAGTGGTTCTGGAACAGGTAGCCGGCGAACTCCATCATAAATCGCTCCAGGTCCTCAGATCCAGCAGTCACAGCCTCAAGCTTAAATACAAGCGCTTAAATCGAAATTGAGAGAGGTGATGCTGATGCGGAACTAATTATATGCTTAACAACCAAGTGAGCTGATACTACTGTGCAGTGTGATATGAAACCACGACGACGAATGGGGCCAGCGCGGGTGATGTGAGAAAGTTGATGAAGGCATAACCGACGTTTGTCCTCGCAAGTGACCGCAAGTGACCACAAACCAACGTCCACAACAAATTGTGGAAGCAAACTCCTGTTCTGAGTGTCCATGGGCAAGTAGAAGAAGTCGTAGGTACCTGCGGGTGTCATAGCAGTATATCAGTGGAACGCTCTGTGAACTTGTGCTTGCGTGTTTGTGATAGCGCGTGTGTGCCTGACAGTCGGTCCAAGAGTTTCGAGCAAGTGCAGGTGCATACGGCTCTGCTACAATGCATCCTACCACATGACGCTAATTTGCATCTGAGAGGAAAAGAAGGGTTGATCATCCCTGCGTGCTGCAAGTTCCTGCAGTTGAGCATGGAACGGCCAAAAGCCCAGATGCCCGAGCTTTTGTCACAGTATCCGATAGAGCATACAATGTACTTGCCGCGCACTGACAGCACGGCAACGATTGTTAATTGAAGTGAGCCTGGAGATCTACCGCCCAAAGTCCGGGTACTGACCCTGCTGATATGAATATGACCACAGAAGAGCAGCATGCAAAGGATGAAAAGGATCAAGGATCACTGCTTGACATAGGACGTATGCTCAAGTGCGCATGCGTGTGGGCAACGAGTTCGAGACTCGAGTTCGAGCTGCTGGGGAGCTCGCCACGATATCCGGCCAGGTCGATTTCTTGCAGAAGGCTTGCCTTCCAGACACGTGTAATGTGACTCAACGCTAGGCTTGGAAAGGTGTTGTTGTGCAGCGGCACGCTCCGGCCTGAGAGTACCGGTTCGGAATGTTCCTCGCACAAACAGGTCCACGTCACCCATCCTTTCCATACATTCTAAACCTGAGGTGCTGGCCGCAGCATGACTGTCGTTTTTGGCCTGTGCACAGATGCTTTGTCAAGGTGGCTTGGTTCTTCTCTCAGATACAATTTTGCAAGAGATGTCACATGGAAAGTGCCTATGGCTCGTCCATCACGGCAGCTGTGGCTGAAATCAATCGCTATGGTTCGCGCTACGTCACGAGACATGCAAAACCAGGCCTGTCGGCTTGAAAATGGTGCAGAAGATCCGCCTGTGTCGACTGCAGTCATGTGGCTGAAATTCACCGAGAATCAGGTGTGCGATGCGATGGCAGCTTGGTGAGAGCTACAATCGTCATTCTGTTTCGCCCTTCAGTCTTCTGCCGAAAATTTAAGGCTCCGGGCATGTTTCGGCACGCTGACGGAGTGATACGGCCTTGGCTGATTTAGATTCAGTGCGGGGCAATTCCGTGATGTGGCATTGTTTCCCCCTGTCCTAGTCCTCGACATCCCGTGCAGAATACTTGACCAAACCTCTGTCATCTACCAGCAATAACAAATGAACCCGACACACAGCTTTACCAGTGATGTTGCGAATCCGCGCCAAACATCAACCACTGTGCAAAATCGAAGATGCAGCGGCCTCCCTCGCGAATAAAGTGGTGGGTCGGAGCTCTGGGGCGAGCATCCAGATAATTGAACACAACCACAACAAAGATTCCGGCTTAAAGATGCCTTTCTCCACATTGGCACTTGCCCCACCGCGCCTGAACCAGGAAATGCAATTTGCAAAACGTGATACTGAAGCTACCAGTACCGAAACGACTTGGGGAGATCGCAGGCAGCGTTGAGCCTCTCTGTGTCTGTTTCACCATGTGGGCAACATGCCACAAACCAGAAAGCTGCAATCATCTGTAATCACGAGTCAATTCCCATCCTATCACAACTGCAACACCGCAGGACATTTGCTGCAGGCTTGTGCACAGTAGTATTTCTGCATATTACTGCGACATGCAGCTTTCGGACTAGCATGTGCATCACCGCCAGTCTTGGACAAGCTTGAGTCTGGAAGTATCCTAAGTGGCGGCCCCAATATGCCAAGATCGGGGACGTTCAACTGTTTGTGGGCAGGGCATGAACAGGTCGTACACACAAATTATTGGTTGCCTCTCTGCTCATCCGAAACAGCGGCGACGCGACATCACATTTCACCCACAGCAGATTCAAGTCTCATCGGCTAATTAAAGCGGCTCCAACGAAGAGGCAAAACGGATTGGTGCTCGATTGCTTCGAACACCTCTGAAGAAGCTAAGCCGTCGATGCCTTGCTACCTGCTGGTGGAACTCCGGCACAGCAGACCGAACGGGTTCCAGCAGGCATTGGTATGCTTCGTAGCAAGGGTGGCCGGATGGGGACTGCCCCTCCGGCGAGCCTTCGGGGCTTCTTGGCCTTCTCCTTCTCTCGCAGTTCACCTGATGCCGCAGAGTATCGAAGCTCGCGGTACGGCTCACACTCACACCATCCATCTGGCACCTGAAACAACGCTGCTTGCAGCGAAGCTTCTCATGTTGTCTCGTCGCGTCGGCCCGAAAACTGCCGTGTCGAGCTCTGCCAGAGGACCTTTCCCTAGAAACTGCTACTGAAAGACTTCACTGCCTTTCCCTGATGGTTGTTGGAGCTTCTAAAGTCACCGCAGAACTTCACTCTGTCCTTTGCCGGCCCCTTGGCCAAGCCTTGACTTCCAGCGGCCGCGCACGGACACTGGTGCTGGCATGTGACAGAACAAGCAACAATCTGGTCCTGCACTTACCCCGCGCTCTGCGACTTTTTCTGACGAGCGCACCGCCCCACGTCTGGTCTCAAACAAGCCCGGCAGCCTGACAAAGCTGTCAAGTATTGAGTCGGCGTAGCAAAGGAAACTCCAGCGGCGATCCGGGATTTTGGAAAGTTGTGGAGAAGTTGGGAGCCCAAACGTGGGGAACCAAACAACGACACAGAGCTCTGCTTATTGCTGCTTGCTCGGAAGTTCTCGGGAGCATTCATCCCCGTTCTTCTTAGCCGAAGGTGTCAATCTGGAAGCGAACCCATGTCCTCGATCCCCTCTGTTGCTGCTACTGATGGTGGTGGTGGTGGTGGTGGTGGTGGTGGTGGGGCGGCTGCTGCTGCTACTGCTGCCGTTGCTGCGGCTGCGGCTACAGTTGTCGTTGTCGTTGTGGTTGTCGTTGGGAGTGGTGTCGGCTCGATTCGGCAGCAAGAGTAGCAGGGGCAACCAGTGCAACAGTCCAAAATAGTTGACGAGCTTGGCCTATGGCCGACAATAGCAGGGATATAACTGTGGACGTTCTTGCTTTGTTTGCATCCGGAACGCTGGCATATCCTTAGGGACTGCAATAGCCCTCATGTCGCGACAAGGTTGCTGTATGACTTTCACAGCTGCTCTTAACCTGGATACCGGTTCACCACTTGTCGAGCCAGATGCAAAGATGCAAGGGAGGCCTTGAAATGAGGCTCGTCTCTGGCCCACCACGTGCTGTGGCTGCGAAGGTACCTCGGATGCTCGCTCCTCCCTTCAATGTTGAATCTTTCCTCCAGCTACAGATCGCTTTCGCAGTCCGGGAGACTGTGTGTCACAGAATGCAGGTCGGAACTCCACCTGACGCACGTCGGCAAAGCACAGACTTGCAAAATGAACAAGTTCCATACCTCGCCATGGACTGGATGCCATGTCTTCTCAAGAGTGTCCCAGGGTACCTGAAGAATTCGAAGTTTCGAGTTAACTAGTGAACTAGCCGTGCGTGCAACCTGCCTGCAGTTTCTCTTGGCTCTTTGCAGCAGCGGTGGCTGCAGAACCGTACCTCGATGCGGGTCTCCCCTTGGTGCTAAAACACGGGTTTTGCGTGCCAGGAGATGGGTGGTGTCGTTACTTTAGCACGGCAAGAAACAGCCAATCACCTGGTGCCTTTACGTCCCAGAAGTAGCAGTCTCACACCTGTCGCCCAAAGGACATGATGAGTTGGCCCTGGCATGACCGTAACTCAACCATGAATACCCTGGAGTCTCAGTGTTTCCCGCGAGTAGTGCTCTCTGAATTTCTGGGCTGCCAACACAGACTCGAGTTGAAACTCGACTGCCTGACTACGTGTAGTAGATTTTTTGCCTGACGAATGCCATGTCTGCTTCACTGGTATTCATGCTCTTTGCTGGGAATCCAAAGCCGTTCTTGTCCAGTGTGAAGTTGCTGCTGTAGCAAGCCGGCCATCAAGAGGTTCGAACAGCTGAGGCTTAACAAGAACGCCTTCCAGCTGCTAACTGAAAACGGGTGGGTGTTTGCTCAGCAGTTCACACGGCTACAAAGCAAATACAAGCAGCCAGCTGAGGCAGCAACGTCATCTTTTTCGGAGCTCCGTCCTCATTGAATCTATACTAGAAGCAGTGGGTATTGTAAGTGTTTTTCTCTGCAACTCATCGAAACCCCTGGAGGAAGTTGCATGCTCCTTGTCGAAGCTGCGCACAGGTGCCCAACCAGGACAGAGCCTTGCCAACGGGTACTTGGGTTTTGCTGCAGGTATTTGTGCTTGATGTCGTCAGTGTAACATCATAAACGATGTCTTGCTTGCTCCAGGCTGAAGCCAAGGGTATTCCCGAGTATTCCCCCTACCCCCTCCCCATGAGGGGGCCGTTCGTCGCGTCCCGCGCAGAAGGTCGGCAAAACCATCATGCTTGCTTGCTTGTTGGGCGCTTGAGCTTGGGGACACACGAATCCCTAATCTTGCTTCTTAGGCAGTGACACCTGCACCCCACAGCGCATACGTGACAGGGAAGGATGCAGAAGTGAACAGTCACTTGCTGCAATGTTTAGTCGTGTGCCCTTCGCATGCAAACAGACGTAGTTTTGCTCTAGCACATGGACTGCCGCTCCCTGCTTCGTCACGAACTTTCGACTGAAGATGGTCCGTAACGTGTGTTATTGTTAGAATCTAGTCAGGGCTCCGAGGGGGGTTTTGCAAAGTTAGCGAGTTCAACTACGAAGAAAGCAATTCCGTGTATTTAGATGGGCTGCTTCAAGCAGAGGAAGCCACGACGAGAACCTACTTGTAGCCTCGAAACCTCACAAAGCCATGAAGCCGAGGAGCTGCCAGCCCCAGATCTCAGAAGCTAGAATGTCACCAGGTCAAGACGTCACACCAACAACAAAAGACACACGGCCCAGGAGAAGAAAAAGAAAACCCACACCCCTTCGTGTCGATGTCTCGGCAACGAAGCACCAAGCCTGTACAGCTCTGTCACGTAAATGAGGAAGCTGCACCTTTGTTCTGTGAACAACACAACTGGATGAAGAAGGCTGCGCGTGCACTTCTACAAATCGTGTGCCTGCATCCAGTCTAAAGCCAAGGAACAGCGCCACTGCAACGCCGAAGAGCAACACTAGTAAAATTAGGGGCCACGTGGCCTGGCCGTGGACACCAGTCTTTGCGAGATCCACTTCGTGCAATCCGCTTTAGAGGTGATTTGAGATGCGCCGGGTGCCAGGCCTGCATGGTTTTGTCACCCAGCCACGGCTTCCTGACAGCTGCCAGCGGTTGCAGCTTGAGGATGCTACGCTAAACACTAAGCTTTCCGTAAAACGACTTTACTGGATGTTCTTCTCGCCCATGCGCCCTTGCTTTTCAGTTGGCCCACGTATTGGCACATCATCAGCTGCCCCCTCCCGGCCCCTCCCCTCGGCACTGGCCGTGTTTTCCTGTCATGAGTAGCAAACGGCAAAACGGCTCTCTCCGCTAGGGCACCCCAAACTTTCTGGGGCATTGAGAGGACGTGAGAACTTTGTTGAGTAATTACCCTCAGGTGTTAAGTCATTAAGTGTAGCTAATTTGACAGTGTGGAAGAGGCACTGAGGGATGCCGTCTGTCTCTCTGTGTCTTGCTCGCTTGCTTGTACGGCGTTTGGGGGTTTTTTGGGGTGGGTTAAGTCCCCTGACCCCTGCGCAGATGCTCTAAGCCTGTAGTCCGTGTCTCTCTCTCCACCAGGCTTGAGGCCAGGGCAGGTGAAACCCCTCCCCATCCCTGCGCGTGCACGAGACCTGGTCCCAAGCAAGCAAGAAAACACTCGCAGTCTGTTGCTTGCTTGCTTGCTAAGGGGTTTAGGGTCCCTGGAGACCCGTGGCCCGAAGGCCTAATTTGCATGGCGCACGACGGTCTGTCATTTCGGGGCGGAAAGAAGTGTTCCTCCGAGTGCCTGTGAAGTCGCTCCTCAAACAAACACCCCTCCTACTACCGTCACCACTCAGTGCAGTCTGTCTGTCTCCTCTTCTTCTTCTCCCAGGCTTCAGGGCCGAGTTAAGCCCCCCGGGCACTGCGGCCCGCCCGCTTGCCTTTCAAGGGCGTTTAGAGGGGTGGTGAAAGCTCTCTGTCTTCTTCCCCGGGGCATGAGGGGCTGTCAAAACCCCTCGGCCTTGGAGGCACCCCCGATGTTTGTGGGGGCATTGGATGGGGCATGATGGGGCGTGGAAGCTGCATGTTTGTACTCTCTCTCGCTCTCTCTCTCTCTCTCTCTCTTCTTCCCCGGGGCATGAGGGGCGGTCAAACCCCCTCGGCCTTACAGGCCCCCCCGATGTTTGTGGGGGCTTTGGACGGGGTGTGAGAGCTCAGTTTTTGTTTGAACGATCCCCCAGTTTGTCTAGGTTTGACACTGGAGGTTGCTATTGAGGGCTGAGGTCATCGTAGAGGAAACAAGACATAATTATGGCCCATTAAGAACAAAGTATATCACAACTCCCCCCCAGCTCTCGCATATGAGAATTGAACTCTCTCTCTCTCTCTCTCTGTCTCCCTCTTGCTCGCTGCTCTGCATGACACATATTCAACGAAGTTGATGAATGAAGCACACCGCACTCGCGCTTCTGAACCATTCCTGCTCACAGTTCGCAGCACCAGGCAACCTGGTGGGCCGGCTGAGGTGCAGCCGCTTCAGTCCTTGAATGCGGAGATGATCTTCCTTCCTCTAGGAAAGATTATGGAAACTTCGAGGGTCCCAAGATAAGCTCGCTCCCTCTCCGCATGCTGAGGTGGAAGCTAGCATGGTCAGCGGAAGGCTGAGACTTGAACCATACGGGCCGGACAACGCATGAAGTCAATCTTCACGTAGCAGCATTGCATCATGCCGTGAGCATGGAGGTCTCGACAGCTCCACATTCAACAAAGCCACCTTAAACAGCTGCACTGGCGCAAGTTTTCAGCCAAACGCCGTCAGGTGGAGGCGTTCTTCTTCAGCGCTTGCTGCTCCCGTCACTCCTGCACACTAAATGTGACCATCTTCTGGACAGGGTGGCTAACGACAGTTTGAGGGCACATCACAACAGTCCATGGATTCAACTCACAAGGCTCAAGCACGGCTCCTGCATCACCATTTTCAATGTTAAGTCTTTCGGGACCACAGTGGCCCAGCCTTTGTGTTCCTAACGCCTGCCCTTCGTCCGTCTGTCGGTGCTCTTCATCGGGATCCTCCTCTTTCTCGCCTCCGTCACTAGAGGTTGAGGCTGCTAAACTTCTCATCTCGTCCCTTCTGCGCGGAGTTTCGCCGACTTCCTCCTGCTCGGTCCACCTACCGGACCTACCTTGCTCTGGGCTGCTCATGACCGGTTGGAGCTCGTAGCGCTCGGGCTCGAACTGCAGCGGCTCACACTCCTCTGCCTGGACTCGGAGCGGAACTGGCCTGGACGGCGTGACCTCCAAAAGCTGCTGAAGCTTGTGGCGGCGGGAACAGCCAGAAAGGAACTGCACCACGCTTGGGTGCGCGGCAGGCTCTAGTGCCGCCCGCTCTTCCAGCCTCATATCTCATGCGACGCCACCTGCAGTCCACAGCCGTGCTCACAATCCGAGACCTCGACATCGTCTGGCCAGCAGGGGAGTCGATGGCCTGTGCTCAAGACCAGGCTTCCACGTGCTCGGTGCTTGGGCCCTCTCTTCAGCCCTTCCTCTCGATCGAAGTGCCGGTCTGTGCGCTCCATGTCCTCCGGCCGACCGCGGGCAGTGCAGCCCACCCCCCTGCAGCATTGAGGAATCCGAGCCTCTTCAGATTCCAAGCCATTGGCGCCTCCGAACACTTTCAACTCTCGTTCAAACAGTATTGGGGTCCAGCGGTCCAGGAGTCGACGAAATACAGCGGTTTTGTGTTCGCGAAGCTTGGACAAGCTCGAAGCGTTCGCGAAGCGTTTGGGGGCGGCGCGCCTGTGTCGCGTAATTACGCGTCGGGCAAGGCTTTTGGGCGCGTCCCGGGGTGGCACGGGGGCCCGCCGCCCATCTTCACGACTGCCAGATCACGCAGGATCCGGTCAGGGTTGGCTGCGGGATGGTCGAATCCTTGATCCAGCTGACTCCGCCAGACCCGATGCATTTCGATCGTTTTCCTACCTGAGAGAGCTGAGGGTGGCATTGCCCCACACTTCGGTGCAGGGATCGTCGGTTTCGCATGCTTTTACTTTCAAAAGTGTGATGTATGTGTGCTTTGTTGTTTGTTTGTTTGTCTGTTTAAAATTTAAGTTTTGTTTATCGCTCGCTAGGGGATGGCGTCTCCACACCCTAAGGTTCCGGGGATCCTTCTTCTCCTCCTGTCGCCTGCCTGTGCGGAGGGACGGCTTTGCCGGACCTTGCGCTGCCGGGGTTCATCTTTCCCTCCAAGCGACATGTAGCTCGATGGACATGAGACGTCTCTATCGAATCAAAATAAATCCGTCAATCTGCACGTGTGAATTATAGTGCATGTAATGTTGTTATTTCCACTTATAAACTCCGCGAGGTGCCTGACGAGTGTCCGCATTCGGGTTCGCGGGCCTTCAGGTTTTCTAGGATGTCTCTGTGATTGTAGTTTCCCGGAAGCCTCAAACTTGCATTAGTGCTTTGGCTGTGCGCCTCCCTGGCCGATGCGTTGCCAGTAGCATACTCGCAGACAAATTGACAGCCAAATTCCCCTCGCAGACTTAAGACACAGCACCCGGCCCTGCAAATCATCTAAACGGCCGACGGGTAAAGCTCGAGCCCGACGTGCCTTTGCAAGCGTCTGGAACTTGCTCCACCCAGTACCTGAACATCCCAACCGCAAAGCAGCTCTGTTCTTTTCTCTGCAGATATTCGACAAAGACTAGGAAGCACAGAGTTCCTGCTAAGAAGCTCCCTTCAAGTTATTCATGTCATTCCACGATGAAAACATAATGCAATCTGGGACACGAAGATGCAGCACTGGCTGCACAGATCAAGATGATCATCACAAACATTGCGGAGTTGGAGATGTCCAGCCACTGCGAGAAGAGCAGCTTGAGCCTTCATGCAAACTGCTTGAAGCAAGTACTGTTGGACGGAATAGGAAGTACCGCGAAGCTGCATTACTGATTGAACATTGCCAGTGAATATCAGCAAAAACATTACAAGTATCACCAGTGGCAGCAACATCATCACCGAGTTCGTTACCGTCACTACCATCATTATCGCAGCATCAGTGGTGGCGGACAGAGGAGCAGCAGCAGCACCATAGTAGCAGCAATACTCCCTTGGGCTTCCCGTCTTGCCGCGCTGCCCGATCAGTACCAGGACGGCGGCAATTCCATATTTCAACATGTAGAACGTCTGCACCAGGGATTCCATGATAAAGTACAGTGACCTGGGAGGATGCGGTGTCTGCCGAGCCCTTGCCCGGAAAGGTCCAATTACGAAGCTCGCCAAGGTCGTTGAAATGGCAAAGCCATAAAACCACAAGGATTCGTTGCTCAGACGAAGGGTACTTTGTAAGTACCGAAATCTAAGGCCCATTAGGTAAGCCTTTCCGTGCCTTTAGAATCAAACTGACCCATGCGGAACATGGACTGCTTTAGCACGTGCTTCAGCGTCAACAACCGAAGCGCACCTTGGGAATCCTAAGTTCCAGGCCTGAGCCCCATCATTGCAAAGGCGGAGGAGGCGCAATTCAGGAACACGTCATTGACCTTTAGCTCCGCAGAGGTACACGGATCCGGTGGTGCTTGCAAGTCTGTTGATGCCTGTTGGGTTTGCATGGAGGAGCCATGCAGTAGCCCAAATCCTATTCTTTGCGCCCTGCAGCTTCAGGGCGGCTTCACGAAGCAATCGCTGTCAGTTCCAAGAAGTGATTGCCGTGATCCTAAAGTTCGTATTCGGCCTGCAGCAGCTACCAACCTGACACTGTTTCAAACACAACTTCCCAGGAGCGCAAAAAATGTGACGTCTAGCCAAGGTTGCTTTGAGCTATTTGTTGCGGCCTATGCCTATGCCAATCTCGAAAGTGGTACACGAGGCATACTCTCCGATGCTGACGGACCCTCAACAGCTCCGCATAGTTTTTCAAACTGTGGCAGGGACAAAACCCAAACTGTCTTCAACTGTGCCGGGTGGTTCTTTGTTCAGAACGGAAAAGCATCTTAGAGACCTGCTGCCGCAAGCTTGGAGGCAACGGAGTCGATGGCGAAGATCTGAGTGCGTGATACATAAGTGATGACCTCATTATACATTTCATTCCAGCCGGCACCATCAATGTCAATGAATCAAGATACCCGACATTATTTATGTTGAATGCTCTTGAACATACAGCGCTTTGCAGGCTAGTGAAGTCTTGCGTTGTGTGTTCTCTAGAGTTCTGCGCATGCGATACGCCTGACAACTGGAACCCGGCATGAAGCATGACCTAGGATCGAACAAGCTCTGTCAACCCTGGCAGCACGGGACCGCTAATCGCGCTGACTGCATCGGAATGCACAGAATGACACGAAACGGCCTGTGACTAGACACGGTGTGTAGGCGTCTCGAAAACCCACTTGTGCTGGGACACGGGCCAGGTCGACAGCCAGGAGCGCAATCACCACCAGTAACAATAACGATGCCTCACTCTGCAATTCGAGCAATTCTGGAGTTCTACCACGGCTCAGAATTCCAAACACCTGGGTGGCTGCACCTTCTGACGAGCACGTGGGGCCCGAAAAAGTTCTGAGCCTGAAACACTGGGAAATGCTGTGTGTGTCCTTCTACGATCTCTGTGTCCTTCTATGTGTCCCATGTTGTTTACACAGGATATACGACAAGGCATAGTGAGGCACCTTCACGAGGGTTGCTGGGCCGCCCTCTGTCCTGCGGCGTCCAGAGGACACTCTGGCAGACAACGCGTCACAGGCTGCGCATGTATGCGAAGCTGTTGGCGGTGGACTCAGATCCTCTGGAGCTCGAAGAAGGCTGCTTCCCTGCTTCGGGAACACTCAGGACTCAGGACTCTTCCAAGTGCGAGAATCTAAATGGCTTGCGACCGGCCTCAAATGATTCTAAGCGGGGGAGAGAGTTGAAAGCCTCCAGTGGTAGTCTTGCACAGCTGTTGCGGAAACTTCCAGGGCGGCGGCTGCATCTGCGTCTGTGGCCAGTAAACCCTGCGCGCAGCTAATCGTTTCTGGGTTCCAACCCCCCGTACTGCTAGCCTCAAGGGATGGGCTCCGCCCACGATCCGACATGTCGTCCCGCACGGTCTCCTGCCATCCACCAGCATAGCTGAAGAGGGGCGTTCGGGACAAACGGAGAAAAGCATTTTGTGGTATAACATTCAACACAGCACCCATGAGCGTCGAAATGAAACGTCCGCAAATGCGAGGCGGGTTGCGTTCACGCGCAGGCTATCTATGTCTAGCCATCGTGCTTTCTGTCTTTCTGCTTTCACTCACTTCCATCTACCAGTACTTTCTGAGATCGTCCCATCATGTCCTCATCAACGAAGAAGAAGTGTCCGTGCGGCTCGTAATGGTCGCCTGCCATATTATCCGTCAAGCTGCCACGGCTAGATCTCCTGAACCCTCACTCCGACACATGTCAGGCTTTCTGATTGGCAGAACCTGAGCGAAGCGTTCGTAGAGCGAGGAGTTCGCATCTGCTCGGGACTTAGTCTAGATGGACTGAGACAGCAGACCTTTGCTGCCAGTGCGACCTGAAGCAAGAAGGGTTCGGGCACAAAAGCCACGCCGAAGCCTGGGGCTGAGAGGTCTGAGATCTTCGCCAACTGATTTTTGCTGGGATCTGTTTCCTTCCATGTTCATCTACTAGCCACATATACAAGCCTCGCAACTCTCATCGTGAACACGACCAGTCTCCTCCTCTACGTCTGCTGCCGTCTTCAAGCCGCTGTAGACAAGGACCACACCTGTGCCATTCTATTGCCACCAGGTGCGAACTTAGTTCTCAGCTACCTACATGCATGGATAGGCTACACGCTAGCTAGAGATCTGGGCAATGCTGCTGCCGCACTGAGACTCGTGTTCTGCAAGGCACCGAAGATGAGCTTCACCAGGACCAATCTGTTCAGCACGGTGTAGCCGACCGAGAGAAACACCACCTCGCAGAACGGGCCCATTGCAACGCCAACAAGAGCCGCCAGCACGGATAGTAAGGCAGAGCACACGCAGGACGATGGCACCGGCGATGCCAAAGTACAGAGCTCGGTACATCAAATCCTGCGCAGCAGGGCACTTCCTTTGAAGCCCTGGCTCTTGCTGCTTTGACCCATGCCTCCGGAGTGCAATAGTACGAAAAGACCAAGTGGAACACCTGCGGCCGCAGCGGGGAAAGCCAGGTTTCTGCTGGGATGGCAGTGCCCAGGGTGCCCACGAAAAGGTTGTCAAAACTCAGCATGTACCTGAAGAAGATATGGGTGGACAAGCCCAAAGACCACCAGATTGCTTTAGTTTCAGACTGATCTTACTCCGCACCATCGGAGGCAGCCCTTCAACTCGGGACGCGGATGGGCCCCCTACGCCGCGAATTTCGGACAGGTTCAATGCTAGCAAAATTAGCAAATGAAGGAGTGTGGTGCCAGGGCTGTTCGCTAGACAGCCACTACGAGCGCAATTCGGCGCGAAAAACTGAGCGCGCATTGTTGCGAAAAAACAGCCCATCACTTGCACAAATATGGGCGTGCGAGGTCAACCTACGCATCCAATATCTAATGACTAATGATTAATGACTAGGATACCTCTGGATAGCAGCTACCCTGTACAGCAGCAAACACTGCCGAATACCTCATAGACTTCCAGACATTCATGTATCATTCTATATCATGAGGGGTGGCGGGCTTGGAATCCAACTGACATCCTCTGACACGTCATCCAACCAAAACCAACAAAACCACTCCGAAGCACTGGCACTGTGGCCAGTTCCGTGACAACCAAACATTGAAGCATCCTAGAGCCCGCTATAACATACGGTAACTCTGTCTATCTATCTAATACAATATATATATATATATATATACATTATTTATATATTATACCTGTGTATGGACCGGTAGAGGCTACAGTTCATTGCGCGAGTGCACGTACCCATCCCTGCTACTGTGCCCTCCTGACTGTGGAGTGCCAGGACACTCAAGGAGGAAGCCTTGCATAAAGCCTGAGCTTGCTTCCCAGCCGGAGTGGCCTTGGAGCCCCGAGTCTGCACACGGCACACAGCGATCAATTTCTGCTGGAAGCTACAGTATCTCAGTCCTCATCTGGGCTCCCCGACCAAGCAGGAATACATCGAACAGCAAGCCCACGCAGAACCAGAAGGCTGTCAGCTTCCCCTGTCCGGCAAAGACGAAGAAAACTTATCATAAAGCAGCAGCGATGGTCGTGCCACAGTGCCCCTTCAGGGTCCTCCGTCTTTTATTGCTATATTGCGAAACGGACACTGCTCACAATGGCTGCAAGCTGCAAGTCTCCATTCGCTATGGTTGGCTGAGGCCCTGGCCGCCGTCTGAACTGACAGAGCTCCAACCCTGGGAGGGGAGAAACTTACCTCGCAAGTCACGAGGCGCCGGTTCTGAGCCACTTTGCATGGCTCTGCCTGGAATACTGAGCTACTTGCATCCAAAGCAAGCGCCACCGCCAGGGTCAATCCAAGCAACGTCCAGCAGAAGATGTCCGCCTCTGTCTCTGGTTGGATTAACTCAGACTGCACGACAGCTTGCAGTTATGCCGGACAGTATTCGACATGTCAAGGACTGCTTCACGCCCGCTGTGGTAATTAAATGGCAGATGCCCATGCAGTCAATGCCGGCCTCCACAATCTGTGTCATTCGCACCTTTGTTCAGCTTCAACCAGCTCACGCCAACCGGCGTGCTTGGGCCACTCAACCGTGGCTGCTGCACAACAGACACCTGCGTCCAACTGACTCTGGTCATACAAGCTTGCGAAAGTTTATCCTATCAAGCATGTCACAGCCCACACTTTTTCCCCAAGGCAGACGCCCTTGAAGCAAGCTGCTCGCGCGACCCATCTGCACTTAGAGCCTAGGCCTAGTTTGATGTGCTGTTGGTTCTACCACGAGTAGAACTATCAATCATCACTTTAGCCAGGAGTTTGGCCAAAGCACTTCCATGATCTATGGCTCAGCGGTCTAGGCGACCACTTGCGAATTCGAAAGCAACGCCTCCCAACGGGTTTCCCAAATTGGGACAAGCCTGCTTCGCTAGTGAAACGAAGCTTGCACATTGCTGCAAGGGACCTTTTGCGATCTAAGTTCCACGCTGGATTCCACATCCGCACTAAAACACAGCTCCGCGAACGACGAATACAGGCATTCGAGTTCAAGGTTTGCGGACGCAAGCTGCCACGCCCAAGCATCTTCAACTGCGTGCTGTGTTTCTATGGACCCAAGCGGGTCAAGCGTCACTTGACACTCTATCGGCTTTGATTCGAGGGCCCGAAACTAAGATTTTTACGATCGCCAGACTTTTTCTGGGCTCTGGGCTGTTTTACAGATCACCATCGACTCACCTGTCGAGTCTCCTTTCAATCGTCCCCAGCTGAAGTTGCCTGTTCGATGCGCGCAGATGCCTACATGACCTCGAACATCTGAACATCCTGTGTGTTTTGGACCTGTTTTCGCATCCGTCACTCGTGATGATTGCCATTCAAAACGACTTGGAAGGTTGAGCGAACATCCCCTCCTCGCTGGGCGATGCCGCAGCAGGCCTTAGAACATCATGGAAAGGAGGGCAGCAACCAAATCATGTTGCCCACGCTCGCCTCTAGCTCGAAACCGACATGCCAGCTGGTGGGTGAGAGCTCCAAAAGAACCGATGCGTCCAAGGCACACATCCGAGGAGCCCTCCTAAGACAATGCCGTCTTCAGTTGCACAGGCCGCGCAGCAGCGGATCATCTTGCTCGTCTGCGAAGTGACACCGTTCCTGAGGTGCGGACGTCGGCCAATCGGCGCAAGGCCGATGCAGCAGCAGCATTCACGTCTCCGCAACCTTTGAGCTCCTCGAAGAAGAACCTGCAACACACACACACAGAAAACCAAATCCCAAACAAGCAAATATCCCTCGGTACTTGTTACAGGTTGCAGCAACATGTGGGACGTGTAAGCTCGATGGCGATGACAAGGCCATGCGGGCAGTGGAGCTAGTTTAGTTGCGACGCTTCGGACGGGATCTTCACATCACTGGCTTCGTTACAGCGACTTGGTTGCAGCAGTTTTAGTTTTAGGATCCGTGTATTTTTAGGTTAAGCAAAGGGCGGGAGCATGGCAAATCACAGCTGGTATAACCTGGCGGTTCCCTGAAACTGCATACGATTCCCCGCTCTGCTGGACGCCGAAAGGGACAGAATGTCGGTAAGCAAGGGTCTTGGAGTCCGGGTGATTTTCGGGCGTCCTTCCGCGAAGGTCCTCTCAGCAATCAGCAATCACCAAATTGCCCGCTTCGCAAGTAAAGTCCATGCTCAATCGATGTCACTCGGGTACGCCGGGATGGGCACCGGGCTCATTCGTATCTGGGAGTGGGGATATTCGGACCTACAGTTTAGCCCATCATGTGTTCCACCCTTGCCCAGTAGGGACACAGCAGCTTCAAAACACCGAATCTCGTGCCTTTGCAGGGATGCGACTGCCTGTGCTTTGCAGCGAGTCTCGGGTGGCTCCTGCGGGCAGACCAAGCCCAAGAGAAGCAGAGAATTTTTGCAAACGGGCAGGCTCGCAAGTCAATAAAGGCTACTGCTTGCAATCTCCGCCTGAGTGGTGGCCGGCGGGGGGCCTCTACCAGAGAAGGGCAAGCAGCGGACGCAACGTGCAGCCCACCCAAAAGACTAAACGGCAAGCCAAGAGCTCACTGTCACAGTCGGCTTGTGAAGGCCGGGCCTGCTAGCTCGGCAGCAAGAGCCTTGCCGTCTCTGCCTGATGTACAGAAGGAGGAGGATTCTGGAAACAGCTTGCCAGGCTTGAAACAAATTTGAAGTACCTTGTCTTCTGGACAATGCACGCTCTGCTGTGTTGTAGCGGCGAAACTGTGATCGAGTGCACTCTGTGAGCAATAGATGAAAAGATCAGGCCACCACGCTGTTCTCTTCCAAGCACCTGTGTCCGCTCATGACATGGCGTTGATTTGCTGCTGCACTTTAAGAACCACCTTCCGATTCGAGTAGCTGCTGCGCTCTACAAACCAACCTCACACACTCCATGCAACGCTGGCCGCCTTGCTGTATAGCTGCAGTTCTTGTTCTGGGTTGGTGCTTGATGGCCCATATGCAAAAATGATGCAGTCGAAGACCATCCGCTCTGGACCCCAACATGCTGTGACTGTATACACGACTTAGTGAAAGATCTGTTTTCCCCTTGGTGGCTCGGAACTGCAGGCAGCAAGCCTTGCCGAAGCATCTGCGGTACTGGTAGATATCGTTTTACATGGGCTTTCGATTGGTTAGTTTATAGGCAATCGAACTTCGCAAAGAGCTGTGTAATTCAATGTGGGTATCACATGACCTACAATGGCAAACCGCATTATCCGTTGAAGTGTAACGATGGCATCAGATCACATCAGGGCCTTTCAAAACTTTTAAAGATTTTCTACTGCAAACGGGAGACATGTGTTTATTAAGAAAACCAGCCGTTGTCGCTCAGGCTCCTGTGGCCCTCTGCTGAAGCGGACCTGGATGGAAGGTTTCCGGAAAGGCTCCTTGTCGAGCTTACCAAAGGACGCCAAGCGATCACCTTGCTCGGACATGAACTAAACGAGGAAGTGACTGTGCTTTGTCGCACGTCACCTTGCGCATGTCGAAGCGGGTCTAGGCGGTGAGGCTCTTGGCCTGGCCATGTCAACTTCTCTTCCCAAAGTCCTCGCCAGTCCAGCATCTCTGAGGCTTGGGCGTCTGCGTGCCACGACGCCGGTTGACAAGACGCTCTGGGGCTGTGATCTATGGGCCTGCAGCAAACAAAACTTGGAAGACAACACGACAATCGGACTCCCCAGTCCTCTGGCGAAGCGGGTCGTTCGGTCAATGGTGGCAAGCGTTTCCGCTCAGACCTGGGCCGACATGTTTTCTTCCTTCTGCATTTGTCCCACAGCTTGGCGGAGTGCACCCGCATTAGTAATGCCACTAGAATGCCTGTTGTGAGCTCAGCGCAATGCAAGTTGTGGGCATTTCTGTGTCAACTCGACGTGTAATGCCTATGATTGTCCGTGGGGTTTCTTCAAATCCGGATCTTGGGCTTTGTGGCTGACACCTCGCATGCGTGAAGTTTGAGCATTGTCAGCCGGTTTGTCGCATATCCCAAACTTAGAACGGCAACTTTTGCCTGTGACTGAGGTTACCACGTGCTTCTGAGAGAGTGTACTGTAACGACGTCTGGGCAGCTGACCATGACCGCATTGGGACAGTAGCCCGCCCGCTACTGGAACGGCACGTGCTCAAGCCGCAGGATGCAGGAGTCACCAAGTGGAGACCGTGCTGACGCTCCGACTTTGAATGTTCATCCCTTCTGCTATCCTGATGCCCGTTCTCAACCTTAAGGCCCTAAGAAGATAGCTCGGACGCTCATCGTTTTGTTTCCCGCGCTCTCTAGAGGCTGACTTGCAGGATGGCCTCGCAGGCCGGAGCCACCTGCCAAGTGGGAATGCCCTGCTAGGCGGAAGCACCCTCGATGCAGAGCAGAAGGGTTTAGTCGGTTTAGTATAGTAGCCTTGAAGCCTTCAACCTGACCTTGAATCAGCATGCAGTGCAAACTGGCATCGGACTCCCAGAGGAGGAGCGACATTCCAAGGCAGGACAGAGATGCTTTGCGAGGCGGTTCTGGATGCTGTGCAAAAGAGCGCACGAAACATGGAAGTTTTGCCTCGTCAAACTCCGTGTCCGATCGCTTCCAAGAGCTGTCTAGAACACGATTGCCTCCACAGGGCGGAATCACCAGCTTTGTGGGCCTGTGCCTGTCATGCCTCACATCGGTGCCAAACCTTTCTCTGCCTGCCTAAAGACATGCCGCCCTTCACAAGACGGCGGCGCTAAATTAGAAGCTCAGGCATTGACAAAACACGACCGTACTTCTACAAACATGGGATGTGATAATGTAGATTCAATGAAACCTGGCGAGCGTTCCCAGCAGCTAGCCTGGAGTATGAGAATTGATGGTGCACGTCAGAAAGATCTGCGTCTCATCCGCAGCGGCAATAGTTCTCGCAGGAAGGTTCCGGAAACCCCATTGTGGCTGCATGCTGCCCTCGTCGTCTTCCTCCCAGAAACCAAGCCGACCATCTGCGGCAACGCTGAGCACACCTGTGCTCAGTTTTTGGAGACAGCGCCTCAGTGCGCACAAAACATCTACACTCGCACCTCGTTCCCCTCACACTTTCTGTGAAGTCACTCCCTGTTCGAAGGTGCTTCTACTTACACCTCTGCATAGCGGCAGGCCTTTTGGACCTTTCAACCACGCCTTTTATGCTGGGTGGCGATGCGTGCTCGTCAATCGAGCATAGGATCGGAGAAGTTTCATTGGTTACCGAAGTACAAACCCACCAGACCTTGCCTAGTCCTAGCACACCGCAGACAAATTGAGGAAATTCTTTCATCAGGCCAAGATATGCCAAGTTTGACCAAGCATCACCTGGTCAGTATGGAAAGCAGCCATCTCCAGCAGTTTTCCGTCTTCCAGTATCTGGACCATGCGGCCATCGACATGTCCCAGAATTAAGGAATCACTTGCAGGACCGCATGCCTTAATCTGCAGTAGCCGAGCCCAACATCCGAGACATCCGGTGATGCTCGATAGAAGCATGGATGTGGTGGCCTACTGTAATGCATTGAATACCCGATGTGACAGCTAAGAGGAACTTACTCCAGAGCATTCCCAGTCTCCAATGCCGTCACTGGCCCATCGGACTTGAACACCTCCTCTGCGTCAGAACCACCGGATATCCTGAACACCGACCCATCCTGGCATCAACAAGCGCGTGTTCATGCTGCAGCTGGATATACATATGCGAAATGTGGAAAGCAGGCAAAAAAAAACAACACATGCATGTTCCCTTGAGGCACTACTCGCCTGCAATGGTGAGGCTGACCGTGGTAGTTTCTGGACCAAGGATATGAAGCCGAGTCTGCATGTTGCGGAATGGTAAAGATACAGTATGTGAGACGCAGTGCGTGGTCTTGGCTACACCTGTGGTTGCTGATCTGCTGCAGTCTCAAGTTTCCCCTCGCAGGTTGGGCTATGCCCGGATTGAAACACTTCAGCAATGCATCTTCAAAAACTACTGTGCGCAGTTCGAAGCCAACACAACTGACGCAGAAACCAGGCAGCGCAGAGCCCAACTTGAGACATTGCCTCAGAAAGTCGCTTGAAAGGATTGATTGACACTGCAGTTGGGCGTTGCTCGCCTTTCTTGCATGTAGAATGTAGAAAAGAGGACGGCCAGAATGAAGAACAAAGGGACCAGAGAGAGAGAGAGAGAGAGAAAGAGAGAGAGAGAGAGAGCAAGTTTTTCCGGCACCCTGCAATGCTGGAATTTTGTTGGACCAGTACATGCAGCCGAATACTGCAAGCACCGGAGGGAAAGCAAGTCTTGTGCTAGCGGTGTGATGCTTTTTGCATAGTATGGCAAGCTACGGTAAAGGCGAACCCTGCAGCCCTTCGTTCACTTCAGTGAGGGAACGAGGCAATCCTTTAGAATTTATAAGTAGAATCTAGATCGCATCGTCGTGAAGCCGATGCCGTGCAGGTGAGGTGCTGTAAAATACTGGGAACCAGCGGTGTCACGATTCATGACAGCCATTTCTAGGTACAGCAATGTTGGCAGTCGGCCAGACATAGCTCTACTAAACCTCCGGCCTTGCCCCGCTCCCACGCTGCACCGAATCAACACAATCAAAGCAAACGGCACCCCGTAGCAGTGTGTATTCCTGCCTCGCAGCCGGCATATATGGCCCCGTGTCCCGATGTGAGGCAAAGCACCGGCTTGCCGCAGGTCGTTTCTGTTCCTCTGCTTGGATGCTGCCGACAGGTGTAGCAATGGCACATTGTGATTCAGCTGATCCATGCTTGGCGAGCGGCTCTCAAGGTTGATGGTGTCATTCACCATGTCGGCAACATTCCAGAAATGGATGGTCCCGTCCGCGGTACTGCTGGCCAGCAAGCCCTCTGTCTCCACAAGGCCTTCGACATGAGCAGGAACGGTGGAACGACGTCGCAAGTTTAGGGCGAGGCACGCTTCTGGAAAAAAGGAGTTAGACTGTGTCTTCCTTGGCCCTTGCAGCTTCTGAGCTCTGCGACAAGAGGCCCGTGATTGGCTGTCCTTGCTGGCTGCGGCAGTCGAAAGCCAAGGTTGCAGTGGTAAGACCGCATCCTTGCCAGCACGGAGCACGGACATGCGAGTTGCTTCCTCTGAGACGCCCAAATCATTTAAATCTGAGACTTCGAGCCGCTGACCGCACTAATCCCAGTGCCGAGGAGCTCCAGCCCACAAGTTTGCCGTCGGATCTCCCAGCAACAACCAGCCTCTGCCCATGAGCGAACCCGGACCAAAGCTCCTTCGTCTCGTGGGGGATGTGTGAGCCCTCGGCAAACCTGACATCAAACACGAAATGTCCCCACCAGTCATGGCTTCATTACTGCCCATAATGAGCTAGCAGCTTGCATTTGTCCGACTGACTTTCGCCTTGCTAGTTCCGTGCCATTTGGGCGGACTCTGCCGCGGGACCCGAGTCAAGCCAGGTCAACACTAGAGAACCTGCTGGGAAACCACTTGCTGCAAGCCACTCCCCAGCATGACCACCACTGGCGACATCCATTCCTCTCACGCGACCAGCGGCACCCACGAAAAGTGTCTCGTCCGACAGCGACATGGCCTGGATGCCGCTGGCCTGAGCAGAAACAAGCTGTTGTCGTTGCTTTTCTTTCGAGGCCATGTTGAAATCATGCCATTAGCCAAACCTGCCTCATAGCCCACTACACGCAGCTTCTTTGGCTCAGTAGAAACGGGACCGATGTAGCACACGGAGGTCTCCCAGTGCCTCTCCAAGAAGAGATCAAGAGCCGTGTCCACCAAACCATATGAAAACCCTCGTTTCTGGCATGCTGCAGCTTTTAACTGTTGCCCTGCTCGCATGGCAGATGCAGGAGTCCGGTTTGGTATTAGCTTGTTAGGTCTTGTGGTGCCATATGTACGGTACCTCCCGACAACGACTTCTGCCACGTCATTTAACATGCGTGGGTAGTTCGCCGATCCGCTCGCCCTTCGACACGTTCCGATCCTGCCATGAAAGGTCGCACAAGAGCCTCTTATATAATTCATTAGCTTGATTGCTCGGCGATTGTCAGACTCAAGCTCTCAAGACACCTGCGAAAATGAGATGCCAGCCGCCGTTAGCACAAGAAACGCCTTGCAAGATCGTGATTGATGGCACGGAACATCATTTGGTTTCACCCTGCAAAGCACATGACCACGAATGGAGCTGGTCCTCACAGCTTGATAGCTAACCTGCCAGCACCTTGTCACCCCTCTTTTGGGGCTCACGCAGAGTCGCAGGGCAAAATATGTCAGCGCTTCTTGTTCCTCCCGCTTCCATATCAACCCCTTCGCAGAGTGCAAGGTTCTTCGCCCCAAAATGCAAACTACAATTGCAATGGATGCAACCTGACCCTGGATGCCGGCCCCAGCCCTCAAGCCAATCCAGGCAACTTTGCTTTGGGACTCGTCTGTCCGCTGTGGCTGGTTGGTACTCAAATCAATCTCTCCATACACTCTAGAGTTAGTCGGCAGGGCTTCGCAGAGTTATGAAGGTCACGAATGATCACATACGAGCGCCCAGCTGGAATGCTGACACCTTAAGTTGTAAATGTACATGAAGCACACCGCAGTCAAAGTGCAAGATCCCGGGTACTTCGCCTTTGCAACTGCAGCACCCTGGCCTCCCGTCGTCCGGTCGAGTCGTCCGAGGGGGTGCAAAGCTCGCCAGGCGAGCCAATCGTGTGCGTCGTTGCGTTTGCCGGCCCGAAGCCGAAGCCGCCAGCCCCAGAAGAGTGCTCAAAGCAAGGCCGCCAGTGCATCCGACGAACGAGACTTGCAGAGGCTGAGATCGATGCTGAAAGCCATGCGCCCCTGCCCGGGCCCCGGCCGTTTGGGCATCCGCACGGCGAGCCTCTATGTTTGGCAGGGGCAGCACGAAGGCGCCAGCATCCACGGTCATGACTGTTGTCTGCGAGGAACTCTTCTGCACTTCGGAATACAAACCTTGTTTTGTTGTTGGGCGGCTGTTTTCTTTGGTCCCCAAGCTTGGTGCGGAAGGAGCCGGCTTGGATTGGGGGGGGAGTGCACAAACAGTGTCCTGTCGCGGCAGGCACAGGGGTGCAACGGGTCTCGTAGCGCTGGCTTTGCATGTGTCACAAGCTCCTACCACATGGGTATCCAGCCGAAGGCACAGAGAACGCGTCTCAAACATGCTGCACTGACTGCCGGAGGCAAAGCAAGCATGGCGTTGCATCTCCCCGCTGCAAATGACTTTTGCCGGATGTCATCACGGCGAGGGATCCAGAGTAGCCTCCTGCAAGCAATTTAAAACGCGTGGGTTCCAGCATCGATCAGGTCATACGTTTGATACGTCAGCTGTAGATTGAATCAAAACCGATGGCCAGCTTCACATGCATTAAGGCTTGCAGTGCCTTGCTCGGGATGGGCAGGGTGGTGCGGCACCCTTCTACTTGGCCGCTAGGAGTGGAAACTGCATGGTAGCAGCTGCCGCCCAAATTTGACACACACGCCATCCCGCCACTTAACATGGAGCATGTCCTCGGTATCTGGACTGCTTCGGCCCTTCTCTGGTGAAGATGCGTCATTTCCTCATGCACTTCCAACGGTTGATGAATGTCATGACATGTAAGCCGTGAGAGCATCGTTCTGGCAGCTTGACAGCACGCCTTCTGGAACATCACCCAGAACACGCCGACGATCTCTGCCTGGCAAATGTGACGCACAACAATCGGCCTGCAAGATGAAAGGTGCTGGCTGCACGGGGTCCTTCGTCATCGTCTTTCTTGCTCCTTGGTAGCACATGCAGCACGTTTACTTCGCTGAGCGGCACGGCTGCAGAAATTTGTCACTCTCAACAGCTACCAGTACCTGGGTAACAGTTGCACTTGAAGAACATGGGGGCCCATGATCCATGACATGCTCCACAACCCGCGAGTAAAAGTCGCCGTTTCAACCATGCACCTACGGTACCCTAGGAGGACATTCGTGCATCATCGTGCATCCACGGCGCTTCCTCTCCTTGCGCCGCTCCTTGTCTCCGAGGCTGTGCTTGGATCGCCTCATGTCACAACAGTGGCGACTGAGAAACCTACGGTGTGAGCCGTCGTTTCCAGAAAGTTCTGTAGGGCTGAGAGGGCCCTTAATGTATGGACGCCGCAGGCATTCGGAGGGACCAGCAGCAGTTTCGTAAACAGATGCATAGGTGCAAGGGCAGCTCAGAGCTGAACCCAGACCGAGAAGAGGTACCCGATCGCGCCTCCACGCTGCCGACACATTGACATCTTCTTGGGCTAAGCCACATGCGACTTGGTACGTATGGACTTCGGCTTCACATCCCTGGACACCCCTGCACCAGGCCGTGTGATACGAGCGGCACGTCGAGGGTTCTGGAACCTCACACAGGTCCTGCATGCACCATGCACAGATGCTGCGCGAACTAGAAGACCTCAACAGGCCCCCTCTTCCCAAAAGCAAGGCTCTTCAGGTCCTTCCGCAAGTTCCCCAGCTCCAGTCTCAGCACCTACGACAAGCATTCCGCAATCAGTTCTGGGAGGCAGCTTGGAGTTTGGAGGCTCGGAAGGCCTGGAGCATATCTGGACCTGAAAATGCGAAGCCAAATCCACTACTCGCGAGACTGGGACTTGGACTTGGGGCTCGGCGCCGCTGAGGAGCCTCGCCACTGGGCGTTACCTCGCAACGGCATCGTACAGGTAGGGACGAGCAGGTCAAAAGCAGCGTCACTCTGCCCTCCTGCAGCTCCGACAACAGGTACCTGCACCACGCTCTCGGAAAAGCATTGACATCTTGGCCTCATGCTTCCTACTAATTGATACTAGTATCTCATGACTCGGCATGACTTTGGAATGGGACCTCTCCAGTACGGCGTGGCGTGTTTCCAGTTCGTGCTCCCACTCCGCAATGGGACTGTTCCAGGCGCTGACCTGCACGTTGGCACACCTCTTAGCACTGCCACAAGATGTATATGTCTATGCCAAAGAATTGACCTTCAAGCTGTCGTGGTAGTAGTACTCACCCTGGTCAGACACGTATGGTCCACTCCAGCCTCGACAGACCGACAAAAACTCTGGTAACTCGGCCACGCATGGGCACGCGGATGCACGCGGCCTGCAAGGTCGGCCTTGGCAGCCTGCCACGACAGCCACGACATGCCGGCCTAAGCCTGGGCCTGGGCCTCGGCCATCCCAGCCTCGTGCCTCTCGCGCAGGTGCTCCCGAACCTTATGCTACAGGGCGCAGATACACTTCAGACTGCTGCAGCCTTGAGGCCCGGGACCATCTCCTGCCTGCGCGGCATGACCTCTACGCGCGCCTGCGATGGAGATGCACTCGGACGGACGGATGGCACAATGCTGAGAGTGTCATGGGCATGAATCTCCCTCCGGCGAGTAGCATCAACTCTGCAACAGCTGCAACATTCAACATTGACAGGCATCCTCAAAAAGCGAGGTTGCGTGCTAGCCGCTTTGCTTTGCACAGATGCTGCGCCGCAAATACGATTGCCACAAAGCCAAACAGCCTTCCGGATTAAATCGATGAGGTTGCGGTAGATCTGATCTGCTGGGTGCTCCCATGTCGAGCTGCTTGCTCCTGAGACACTCTGCCACGGCGTGGGCGAGAATGGCTCAAGCATGCGCCGTGCTGCAAAGCATGCACATCGGCAGAACGAGTACTGCAATCTCCCAAACAGAGTCATGTGTGTTGGCATAGATCCATGCTGTGCAGGCCTTCTTTCACATAGTACGCACGTCCCGACCTTGCGATGCACTGCCTACGGCGCACAGTGAAGCGATTTGCTTAAATCCAACTGGACACTCCCTGTGTACACCTGCAATTACCCACGCTACCACTGCTGGCATCCCCTGACAATGCCCCTGACTGCTCGTGTCTGCCCGACAGGAGATCATTTGAAGCCTTTGTCGCTGTCCTGCAAACCTGCTCTCGCCCAAACTTGTGGAATAAGCCACAGAAGTCATGCTTCCCACATCCAACGGTGTTCGAACTGCTTCCAGGCAGCTCATCCATGTACTCCGTCCAACTCGCTGGGAGCGGCGCATTCCATGCCTCGCCAGATTCTGAGAATCTCACTTCGGCATCTCAAGAGCTGCTGAGAGTGTCTTCTTGGCTACCAGTAGCAACCCTGGCCTCCTGGACTAGCTCCATGTAGTCCTCGTTCTCCAGGTCGACGCCCAGACTCAAGCCGTACCTGCTGACCAGCTGTGACGCAAACGAACTCTGGGACTATGATACTGCGCTTCTCAGGACTTCGACACGGCAGAGAGGCGCGACGTGCACGTAACGCCTACTGGTAGAAGAAACATCACGAATTCACAGCAGTACTTCATGCGCACTCATGCAGGTCCCCGTATAGGATGCATTCAGACTCCAGAGCTGCGACGGTGCTTGCGGGGACCTTTGCAACTGTTCCGGCGACGAGATTGATAATGCACACTGAGCAAACAATATAACATGTGCATGGACATGCACACCACTTCCGTTTTTTGGTCCCGGCCGAGGTGGAGAAAGCAGGGGCAGCTGCAGAGCCTCATTAGGCATGTCATGATCATCGGCAGCATCTCGTAGTGGCTGCCGCACTATTGAAGAGACGCTCTTGTATTCAAGTGTGTTTTGATACCAGCATGCCCTGTCAACAGAGGAGTATGTGTCAGAATAGGGTTTTCACCGTCTTGTGTCGCAGTATTACAGTGTTGAACCATACAGTATCGAACCGAGAAGTCAACGGCGTCCACCCTGTGAAGTCAACTTCTGCCTGTGTGGTCGATGGCAGAAAGGCATCTACTCGCCTTGTCAACACGAAACTGTCGAACCATGCTGGAGGCACCGTGGCCTGCATACACAGACTATCATTGTTTCTTGTGCTCGTAAATCTGACGAACATGGACTTCCACATGTCACTGGCGTCAGCACACCTTTGCATGCAGCAAGCTGGCAATCAAAGCCTTGGAAACTACTTTTGCGCGTAAGGTGGCAACCTGGAGAACCTCAGATCGTGCAGAAGTGCTCCGGCTGCGATGCAACTGCAAGTGCTGCTGCCTGTGCCACCATCTTCCGCCATCCGAACCCACACTGACTCGCTGTCAGAACGTTCTGCGAAGTCGTATCGGGAATCCGTCAGTGGCATGCAGCATATCCTTGATGATTCCTTAACGTAAGAAGAACGTAAGAAGAACGTGCTGAAGAGCATTGAGGCTCCCTGTGTCGCACCATGACGGAGAACTTTGAATTCTGAGAAACTGCAGCGGCAGGGAAGCACAGCCGAAGACACATACCGTTACAAGTTGTGTGTTTGGGACGGCCTGGAGAGGTGCAAGAGCTTTTGTCACACGCGCGTTCGCCTTGTCCAGTTATGTTGCTCAGCCTTTCCCTTACGACAGTAGCTCAAGGACTAATCGTCTCCTCAAGTTGAAAAGCATAAACAATCCGGCAGGCTCCGGGACTCGTGCTTGTCCAATCTAGTTACTACTGTAGCTACCCAACCACTTCATTGATAGGTGCACATCGCATGCAAAAGACTTCAACACTCTAGAACCGTGGATTGGTGTTTTGCCACCTGCCTTGGATGGATTGGGTCCCAGGCTACTTGGGGGGATTGCGCTCCCTGCAGTCACTCAAAGGTCTGTCAGACAAGGCTCAAATCGTGGTGAGCACCTGGCAACTCCCTGAACTGCGATGCCGAGTTGTGCAACTGATGTTCGCCGACTCCTCGATCTATTCCCTCCGATGCCTCATCGCCTTGGCCAGCTTCTCCGACGTTTCCATCGGCGCCGGCAGCCTGATTCCATGCGCTTGCCAGGCAGTTGGAAAGCTGAGCAGTTGCGACTCTCAGGTCAGCCTCCAGGGAGTCCCCCTCCGCACCCTCACCAACAGCCTCTTCAACATCAGGGGCCCGAACCTTGGCCACTGGACTTTGTCGAATCTGAAACTCTAGCACTATTCACTATACTCGAGTGCAGGAAGCTGGGAGCCCGGAAACAACGACAAGCTAGCATCCTTGATAAATGGCTTGTGGTGCTTAGGCATTGCTCTGCCTTGTCTGTTCGCATGTGATACAGTGGATGCACACGAGGCTTTGCTCGAGCAGGAGCCAAGCCGACATGCGCGTCAGGACCAGTCTTGACACATCAACCATTGACCATCAGCTTTGCGCCGCGAGCCGGGCAATGCTGTGTTCTGATGGACTAAGTAACGCATTCCACGTAGGCGGTGGCTCCCGCACACGAAGCCAGCCCTCCGAAGCACCATGTCTAAGGCATAGCAGTGCTGACACGAGAAAATCTAGGCACAGGTCCAGAACAAAAGGACGCATCGTCGCGGCAACGAGGTCTTTGCTGGGGGTACTGCCCAAATGATCTGCTTCGTTGGCGGAGATCCCTGCCAGGACTTTTCAACCAGACAGGAGGCAACAACACTTTCCATGCACACATCCCGGTGCCTGCGCCGGGTTCCACTCAACTCTGTTCACCTGTGGCTTCCGGCTTTCAGATCTGCTGGCTTGTGCACTTCTTTAACTTAAAGGGCCCAAGATCTAAACCTCGCAGGTCCTCTAAGCAACCATTTACAGTATTACAGATCAGCAGCCTCCTCCTCCGGAGGAGGCAAAGCGCTGAAGTTCAGGTTGTGCCAGAATCTGCCAGTGTGAAGCCACGTTCGAGGCAGCAAATCCGGATACCAACATGCACTTCTGCCTTCTTGCGTCCCAGCAGAGCTCGCCACCGTAGACGCTCAGCCTAGACTTCTTGCATCCCCCACTCTGAGCACCAGCACGGATTGAATTGCTGAAGGCCCCTGCCGATTTCGGAAGGTCCGTATGTTTTCGCCGCCAGAAACAGCACAAATACCGCCCTGAATCCGGAGTTGCAACAGGGTCGACCGGGTCGTCACCACAATCGCGAGAGCTCCTGCCTCCACGACATAGGTCACACTTGGATCCTCCTCGTCAATCCACCTCCCCTGGAAGGCTGCAGGGGTGAGTCACAATAATCCCTGCGTGGCATGCAACGTCAGGGAGCCTGGACCCTGTCCAGCAGATCTTTCTCGAAACGCAGCTGCGCAGAGCGCTGGGCCTGTCGGAAAGCTCTTCCCCCAACTTCTCACAGCTTGCTCTGCTCTACGTCCTACGGCACATTCGCCTGACTGATGGCTGACTGATCCCGCTGCTTGGCTCGACGCCTTGCTGCAGAGAAGAATCAAAAGTAGTGCCATGAATCATCACGAATCCACCCCGTGTCATCCCTTTCCTGCAGACGATCAGACCTTTTTTTAACTGCAAGCTTGTGAAAGACCTGCCGCGATCATCCAAGTGCATGTGGCTGTCGTCTCAGTTCACGCTTCTTGTCGCTTGTGGGGCGGAGGGTGCACGAGACCTGGAAGAATCGCAAGCCTGTGGACGAGGGCTTTGGGAGTCCACTGGCCATCCCAGTTGCTGAGGCCCTTTTGCAGAAATCTCCCGGCCAAGCACTGAGATCCAAGCTGCGCAAGCTCTATCTGACGACGTGGATCACCTCAGCTGGGCCAGTTGCCGCCACCTCGCAAGCACGATTCTGAGGCTGAAGCTCTCGTCCCAATCACGGGCCTCTGNTCACCTCAGCTGGGCCAGTTGCCGCCACCTCGCAAGCACGATTCTGAGGCTGAAGCTCTCGTCCCAATCACGGGCCTCTGGTGCGAGACGCCAGTTGCACAGATCACGGCACGGAGCCCGGCTGAGGAGCAAGCTCCTTTGTAGCCGTAGCCCTTTCCTTTGCCCTTTCCCCTGCCTGGAGAGACTGAACACATGACTGGGACTGGGCGTGCTGTTCCTCTGCCGCTGCCGCCTCGACCTCGGCCCTCGCCTTTTCCTGTCAAAAAACGCCCACCCCTTCCGCTCTCCATGCTCTTCGCTCTTCGGCTCTCTCGCTGTGGCGGTGCCATGGACCCCCAACGCGGCCTTTTCCAAAGTTCGGCACCTCGGAGGTCGACTGAGAAATTGAAATGCTAGAGCGGAATTTCACTTGCACAGAAAGCCCCCGGCCCATGTGGAGCTGGCCTGACGAGAATCAAACTCCGAAGACTCCCTGGCTCTGTCACTCCACTCCCCCACAAGTTCCCTGAAGAGTGGATTCAGTTGGGGCATCTGTGCCACCCCCACTTTCTCCGCTCCTGCACCTGGCCTGGGGGTACATCCCAGCATAAGCACCAAATCCGTCAGCATAGCCGCCGCATCCGCCACCGAAACCAGCGTATCCTCCACGAAATAATGTGAAATGGACCATGCTTTAGCTGACGCCGAACACAAGTGATGCATCGCCCCGCAAGCGATTGGGCCTGGGAAGCGCCCCATCTGAGCCTGGCACTAGCAGTTGTCGACTGACTGCGCTCCATCTGTACTTCATAAGTTGCCAACTGACACTGCCGATCAATACTCCGTCAGTTCACGAACCAAGACTCAGCCTGCATTGTGCCGGTCTGCGAGGGGCGCGCGGGAAAATTGGTTCCAGCCTGACGATGAGAAGCCAGCTTTCTCAGTTGTCGATCAGCTTCCCGCTCTTAACTGTAGCATTCCAACGCAAGGCAGTTTGCCTCTGCACGTCACGCACCTATGTACCTACACTTCGCGCGTCTCCCTTGCCGCGGAGCCGAACTGGCAGGTGTACACGGGCGGAAGTTGATGCGGCGTCAATGCTGGATGCTTTGATGCTTCCATGCTTTCACACGAAGCCCGTGAGATCACATCCCAAAGGCCTGCCCCCAGCACAGCAACACGCAACAGATTTTTCCACGTGCTCGAATTTGGCTTGCATTCTAAAGGACTGCGCTTACAGCAGCTTCGGGAGACGGCTTATGCATCCAGGAACCAGATCTCGCCTGGCAGCGAAGTCAGTTGGGAAGTCAAGCAGCTCTGTTCAACGGACGGCCGGCAGGTCATTGCTAACTACGAGGAGATGTAAGCAGCAACCACGCACTGGCTCGTCAATCCTATTTACGTAGCTGCCGTGTAAATGCCAAGCTCGGAGCCATGTTGATTAATTAGACGTCTTGCCACTGACATAGCACTTGGACCGTAGACACATCGATTGACAGGATTGACATCGCAGTGTAAACCACGACAGCATGAAGCAACTGCTTTGGCGCACCGTCTGCCCAGTGGATGCTCATGCGACGGCCTGAAATCAGCTCATTGTCGGGAGGTAGGGTTCCAAAGCACGGGAACATGCATCCCGCGCCTACATAAACACTTCCTTCGTGGACCTCGCCGGCCAGTCGGAGGTGCACCTCCAAGTCGCGGTGGAAGAAGCCAACAAGGACTCAATTGAAACCAAGCAGCCTTGGGGATTCATGCAGATGGCAGTGCAGATGCCAGGAGCTATCAGAAAACGGATAGGCCTCATAAGTCAAACATACTCAAACATCGCCAAGTTGTAGCTAAGCCGGGAAGGTCATGGAAGGTGCGATCTGACTTAGCGGTTTACGTGATCCTCTGCAACCCCGGAACGTCGGGCCTTGTTGGGCCCGGCCTCTTCCAGCAGACTCTGAGAGTCACCTCGGAAGGCTTCACCCCATCGAAGGCGGCCTCAGCTATCGAAACCACAGACTGCAAAGCGCGCTGCAACTGGCCGTCTTGCACATGGAAGGCATAACGACGAGAGCTTCAGGCCGTTCGTGAGCACGCCCATGAAGAAGCCATCCTACGATCAACAGAAACTGGCCCAAGCGGCTCGAAGAACGATGCAAAGCCGGCTGGCCTGACGAACCCACTTGCCTTGGAGCTGATCCTGACATCACAACTGCCATGAATATGAAACGGCATCTGACACAAGATCCAGATGCTGAGCTACCTGTTCTGCGTCGTTCACTACACAGTGCTTGATAGCCCAACTGACATTGCTTGTAGCGGCTTTGGGTAGAAACTGGCACGCAGCTGTTTTGCTCAAGAGCTTACGGTTTACTCTGTGGTTCACACATGGAGCATTCAGCTACCCAGCTCTGCAGTCAGCACATTTAGTTTCACGGCGATGGCGGACAGGGGCACCGTTGAAGACTTTTGTGCGCGATCTCTTGAATTCCGTATGCGATGGGAACTTGTTGTCTTTTCAAGCACAGTCGTCTGCAGCAGCTTTTGGCTGAGTGCCCATCCAAAAGCGTGCCAGTTGCCGTGGCCGCCCGGGCAACAACCAGATCCTCCTTGCGAACATGGGGCCAACGGCGGCTACCGTGTCTAACTACGTCTACATGTCTACAGAATCTTTCTGCCCGTCCTCGCTGAACATTACGCTCTCGTTCGCCTATGGAATCTTCCACAAAACTTTGAAGCAGTTCGTTGCCCCGCACACGACAGCAGCGTTGGCGTGCGCCGTGCAGCACAATATGACAGTGGCGACGCGACCAACAGCCTAGTATTGGAAGTCAGGTCGTCCAAGAACTTTCCCCGCATCCCAGATTCCGATGGTGACAGAGCGAGATGCTCGGCCGTGTTTGCCGTGGACGGGGAGTGTAGTCACAGGGAGGCACGCCAGTCGAAGCCTGTTCTGCATCTCTTGGCATCATCGGCGAACAGCTCAGTTGTTCGCTGGAACCCTTGACCTGATTTGATCTTCCAAACTCGGTGCTGCTTCTGCAAAGGTTCGACGTGCTATCCACACCGTGACTTTTTTGGCAGCACAATCACTCTGAGCTCCAAGCCTGTTTCCACACCGTGACTTTGATCGCAAGGATTTCCACGCTTTCAAACGACGCTGTCGTTGTGATATTGGAAGACAATGAGATCTTCTGCCTTCTCCAGACTGTCACACCGTATGGGTACACTCACAAGGCAGACAAAACCCCAAAAGGATTGGGCCCGCGAAGTTCCGGCAGAAATTATGTGAACAACACTGCCTCCGCTCTGGACATGATTGTACGTGTCGGCCGATCGTGCCCATGCTCACGTGGTGGAATTGACAAAATCATCTTCCACATCACACTGCAATATCACTTCATCTTCTTGTCTGGGGTTTGACCGCTTCTTCTACTTGTAGCAGATCGTGATGCAGGTCTTTGTCCGTGCGAGTGTCAAGGGGTTTTGTGAACAGTACGGACAATCCTCCCGAACTATGCGCAATGACTGCGGCAGGCCGAAATATAGCCACAGGGAAAGGCTTGACACGGCTCCATGCTTCGTCACTTGATGCCGTTTGCCCGCGCATATGCACGAAACAGACACGGATGTGTAACAAAGGCGCTTGAGGTCAAGACCCCCCAGGTCCAAGTTGTCCATGGTTTGGGCACGGAGTCACCTGGGACTCTGTCTTTGTCTATTCGATCTGAGGGAATTCCACCAATGTCCTGCCTGTGTCAGAGCATCGGCTGCAAACAACGGTGCCCATTTGCCAACACTACATTGGGTCCGAATAAGTCATAGCCATGCACTTCATTTGTATCCTCAATTCTGCGTCCTAAACCACATCGACAATCGAAAAGGAAAGGTTTGTTAATTTACAATGATGCAAGCACAGCCTTGGACCGGCCCCACGATTTCAACAGAAAAGACCGTGAAAGGACAGCTGAAAAATAGAGCGGGTTGCCAAGGTGCCGTTTTCCAACGTTCACCGAAATCTTGGGAATGCTTGGGCGACTTCGAGGTGACTTTTGCACGTCGGGTGAAACAACAAACGACTGCGGAAAATCTCATCGCTTCATCCTTCACAACTCACAATAGGGCACACCAGGTGGAGCCGGACTTCCTGACAGGAACCACTCTGAAGGACATATGACATCATACGACCTCTTGAACAGCTGAGACGGCTGGCGACATTTTGGTCCAGCTTGGCGGGATGCCAACGGACGCCTCACAACTGTGAGCAGTATGCACAATGCAAAAGCGGCCGCGGAGACTTCCAACATCTTCCAACTGGCGATAGATCTTGGCTCAGCCCTTTTCGCAGGACCAGCCTGGCCAGGCTCGCGAAAGTACCTGCGCGATTGCTTGGGCTAGACATCTGCCTCAGCCTACGTCGGACAGAGCAAGACAGGAGCTGACTCTTCACTCAGTTCCCTGCCGCTCGATGACAGCATGACTCAAGTATGACACGCACATGTCCGCATGTATGTCTGCGTTCAGAGTTGCTACAGTTTGCAGGGACGAAAGGACTCACACCTGCAGCTAAGGCACGCCCTTGTCATCAGCGCCAGGATTTGCTGGAGCTGCGTTGCAGAGGGCGCGGTCCCCCATCTGAAAACATGTCACACGATACGAATCGACTCACAAACGCTCCGACACTCTGTCCAGTAGCTTAGCGAGTCGGCTTTTGCCCTACACCCCCATGGACTGAAGGCTCGGCAAATGTCAACGGAGCATGATCCAAAGAAAAACAGCTTCGCCGGCAACCCCATTGGCATCGGCATTGGTGCAGGGATTTGGGATACGGTGCATCTCGCAGTACTTAAGACCAAACACGTTTGCATGCAAGTCAACATAAAGGTCGACGGTGTAGGGGTCACTGAGCACATCACGAGAGAACTTGCCCCAGTCCGCTCAACACGCCAATTGTCGGTTGGTCTCCGCTTGTCGACCTCGGACACGCATGCATAAGCTTCCAAACTCGAGGCTCGTCCGTAGTTTGATTTGTCTGGAGCTGGAATAGCGGCTACGTCGTATAGATGCACAGTGTTGCACAGTCACATGGCAAGGACGCAACTGCAGTGTATGAACTCGATGGGGTGTTGTCCAGTCGGCACTCTATAAATGCGAGCCGACAAGCGAGCTACGACCAACTGTTGGACAGCGTTAATGCTCTGACTAGGCACAACGTGACAATCCAACTTGATGTCTGCGCCGACTGTGCTGCATAAGAAAAGATGTTGAATAATGATGATTAGTCTACGTATGGGCTGCAGGACGGAGATGATCCTGGTCCTAATCCGCTTTGTGGCCAGGCAGGATCAGCTCTTCCTGATAACTTAATATGGCGGTGCACCACCTTTTGAAGCTCAATGAGGAGCATGGCCTCTCGTCAACAAGACATTGCCAGTCATTGCGTTGTGTGGGAGCAATCCATCTTGCAAACGAAACTGAACCTTCCCTCCAGGTTGCAACGACACATCATCCTATGGAGTACTTCATCTTTAGTTTAGCGATTTCTTTCCAGCAGCCCTCAATTAATTTGTTTCGGTGACAAACTGGAGCAGGGATTGCATCTTCTGTGCACCATTGCTGTGGGGGCACCTGTTCGAGTGTAGCTTAGCTCGATAGCCTGCAATTATGAGCGTAGTATAGCGTAGTAAAAGCCATACTCGCGAGGCTCACTTCTCTTGGCTCGCTGCAGTGACCGCAGCATGACTTTGTCAAACAAGTCCGCCTCCGCCTGAGGCTGTGACGAGTAAAAGAGGTTCCAAAGCTCCTCAATTTTCTACAGGCATTGGTCATGTTATCGTGCATGCCCGCCTTCGGCTCCGCACGGGTCAGGACTACCTGGCCACATAAGGTGACCACTGACATCCGGATGCGCCAAGACAACAAGAAAGAGGCCGATGACGGCCCAATCAAAGACATCCGAAGACAAGCTCCAAATCCAGACACAGCCGGTCACACCAGCACGTTCCCGCGGGTCTGTCTGTAAGCACATCCCAGCACCTAACTCCAACAAAGCAAGTGGGCATGCCCAACAGCAATCCATCTTCTGAGATTCTGGGATGCAGCATCGTGGTAGAAGCCGTTGCGGTCTGTAAGCAAAGCGCGGCCTCAACAATGCACACTGGATAAAACCTCCACGGCCCGACAGCGATAAACGGAGGCTGTGGGCCTTCGTTGCGGTGGACCACCACCACGAAGTCTGGCCTAGAGCTACAGTCATCAGGGTCATTCCCGACGGGGCCGGCTTTTCGCATGACAGAAACGTTGCGGCTCCGGGTGTATGGCTTTCCTGGGAGAGACGCAAATCCACGCAGTTCTGCTTTCTGCAGCAGTCGTTCCTGCACCTTGGTTCCGAAGCATGTCACATCAGCTCCGCTTTAAGAGAACTGCTGCCAGCGACATAGCGGTTGTCTGTTCCATTGAACATCATTGAACTGGCTTGGTTCAGCATGCGCAGATACCGAAGGCATGTGCGCAGGCAGGGCAGGGGAACGTATCCGCAACCTGGTTGCGGGTACAGGTTAGAGGAATCTCGACAAACTCCGCGATGGCAATGGTTCTTCATTCGTTTCCAACTGCCACCTGCCCGAAGCCATCTGTCACCACACTTCACTATTGCATATACTTGCAGCATCTAGCCGGGACGGGAGCGATGATCAGAATCAAGCCAAAAGGTATGGCCAGGCATTGTTTGTGGAAGCCACTTCCAACGGTGCTTTGGCGAGCTTTCGGAGTGCTTGGGGAGCGTTCTGGTGCGAGGGAGCCGAATTTACGAATGAAACGAGTCGCATGGATTGACTATGACTATGTCCATCCCTAATTTTCCTGCAGGGCGCTGATGCAACAAGCACCCACGTCACGACTCCGAGATCCTCACACTGCTGTAAGGAAAGATGTCCGTGAGCACAGGACCTTAGAAAGATTCGTCCAGGTTCGGCTCAAATCGATCCTACATAACGAAATGCTCCGGGCACTGTGCTCACATCATTGATCTCTTGCAGCTTCAAGCTACAGACCTGCAGCACTGGACCGATGGAAAAAGGCAAAGGGGCATGAGCTAGAAATAAGATCTCTCTCTGCTCGAGCTTCTCTCCGTCAACCGTTCCGTTAAGACTGGCTTAAAGTGACCAGTTGGCGCAAAAGCAGAAACATGGCAGAGTTACCAGGACTTCCAGCTTTTCGGCCCTGCACCAGTGCTAAGTTAGTTGGCGTCTGCATCACTTCGCATGATCTCCGTAGCGCCTCTGCTCGACAGCATCTTTTCGTAGGAAGAACAAGCTATCGCTCCTGGTCCAGCGGCTCTCAAATCGCCGTGACGCCAGTCACAGTTTTTGCCGTCCTGAAGCCCAGGGCCTGATCGCATTCACGGCAGACCACACGGCCGGCAGCCTCAAGGAAGGAAGGTCTCTGGCTGTGCCAAGTTGGCCCCTTCGACTTCGACTGCCTCTCCGCCGCCCGGCTGCAAGCTGCGAAACCTTCGGAGAGCGCGTACAGCTACGTAGATACGTAGCATGAAGAAATCCAGAATTTGGACACCGCTTCAGTTTACGAACCAACTCTCAACTGAGCTCCTTGCACGAAGGAATCATCCCTGGACTCTACGAAGCCTTCCGACCTCGGCCAGCCGCTCTCAGGCGCTACATGTACGAGTAGCGCTGACTAACGAAAAGCAGCTCCTTGGCAACCTTTGGCGCTGCCCCATCTTAGGGCCGCGACGAGGCAATGCATGTCCCACAGATACTGCACCTGCAAGCTGAAACCCAACTTTACTGTTGCATGGGCCTGCATTCCACGAAAACCCAGCAATCTCTTCAAGCGACCTGAAGCGCAGTGGCATCTCCTGCAAACTCCAAACAAAACTTGAAGGCGCTGTACACAACGGTTCCAATCATGCATCGACGACCCCGGAGAACCCATGCTCATCTTGCCCGGTCAACACAAGGCTCCTTCGGGGCGCGCTTGGTCCTGCATCACGACTGGGATCTACGTCGAGCAACCAGATCGAAGCTCTCGGTCTGGGTCTCAGGCCTAGGACTCCTTTCCGCATCCGAAACAGGCACATCCTTAGATGCGACATCGACACCCAGGCGCTAGCCGCTAGCACATCATAGCACATCTAGCAACTAGAAGTCGGCCGGGTCACTCCCTGCACCTGTCTGCTGATGCCTTTGCGCAAGCGTCTTGTTCTCACTTGGCCGGGTGAAGCGTTGCAACGTAGGAGGCCGCAGGCCTGTGCCGGCTCCCAGTCCCTCATCGGGTGCCACCCTGCGCAAGGAACGAGGCCTTTCTCCCAGACAATGGAAAGCTCTGAGCTCTGGGGTGCAGACAAATCAAAGCTTCCGCTGCTGGGCCCCGGATTTGGCAAAGGCCAGGGATCGGCCGGCATAGACGAACCACCTACGGTAATCCCAATCCCAGTCCGTTGGACGACGTACGTTGTCAGAAGCTGCCGGCCTCATGCGCAGTGCAGCCCAGCCTTGCGCCGTGCAGCATCATGTGCTGTTCGGACACATGCGCCAATTGAACCACAACAGAGACAGAAGACTCCGAAGACCCAGCCTTGCCGAACTTGCGGAATCGCGAGCAGACGCGTTTCCGAAGCAAGCGCCCAAATGGCATGGCCGGAAAATGGCCAGGCTACAAAGCGAAAGCGCGAAGATTAGCTTCGAACAAGCTCTAAGCCCTGCATTATGGTCAGTTTACAGATTTGGTCCGAGCGCTTGTCTTCCCGGGTTTGCAAGGGTGCAGGCAAGGCCTTGAGCGCGAGCCACACTGGCCTCAGGATCAGTGATGCTGCGATGCTCAATCGGACATGTTACAGGTTGGAAGCTTCTATTCGCCTGCGTCGTGGTGATTCCGCCTTACCATGATTTTTCGAGCTGTGCGATATCACACGTCTCGAGCTCTGGCGCCATATCAGGCCAAATTCGTCTGACCGCATATCTGTACAGCTGGTCATGGCAGAATAGATATAGAGCATGCAGTATATTACAAGATGCTCTGACACATGTTCAGGATCTAGCCGAAGCGAAGGTTGCCTGTGCTGACTTGGTCAGCAATCATGTAAGCTGAGGTGGGTCACCTGAGCCGCTGAAGAGAACAGCACACTCCAGACTGGCGACGCTCCGAGAACTGCTCAGGCCTGGACTCTGCATAGAGCCGCCGGACTCGGACACAGGTCTTGGGCTTTGCCTCTCGTCTTCCGTTTTCCGTTCACGGGAACAAAGCCTACAACAGGGTGTTGCCTGGAAAACGGCTTCGAGAGGAAGTCTCTACTGTGCTTCCGCCCAGGGATGTCATCACAGATCATCACCGGCGTCTCCCAGAACGTCACTGGGCTTTCGCCTCCGCCGGCGGGGCCGCGCTGCTGCTTCGGCAGCAGCCACAGCCATGGCCTCGAGAAAGCTGAAAGTCTGAAAGCTTGATGCGTTGACCTGCTTTGGTGTCCCTGAGCTAAGACCGCAACTGCCGACAGCTCAGCAGCCTTGAAGGGATGGCCGTTCATGCGTACATTGCTGCGCAGCACACACGCCCCTCCTCACGGTTTGCACGCTCGACCACCTCAGGTCCAGAGGTCTGAAAGTTCTGTCTTGTTGCAACTTGTCATGTCACCCGATGACGGAGGGGAGCGAATGTAGACAGAGAGGGGTTAAGCTGGCCAGCCTCTTTTTCGGCGCCTCCCGAATGAAGACCGCGAGCACGAGACAAGAGGTAGGAAAGGATGAAAATCAACAGGAAGCTAAGACATCTTCTCCTGTACTGAGGGGTCCGCCTCAGGCGGCCGATGCTTCCGGTTCAACAGGAAGTGCAGCGCCTCTCGCAAAATCTCACCGGAGAGATCACATTGACAGATTGACAGTCTACAAATGCGCGCATAATCAGCGCTGTGAGTTTATCGCCTTGGGATCCTTGTGGATGCCACTCATTTCCTCACGGCAACACATGGCAAGTTGGCCTCCTGGCCTGCACATGCAAACTCAGGCATCTTTCACGCTGAGCACCATTCCAACGTGGCACTGGCATCGAGCGGGCGCATCTGGGAGAAAACACAAATCACACCCGTCATGCTCTTTCCACTTGCCAGCTTCATGCGTATACTAACTGTTTGTGAGATGCTAGTGCTGCTAGTGCCATGCCATACCAGAATCATTCTGGCACGTCTTCTGCCCGAAACGAGTGTAAGCAGTGTAGGCTCTCATACGAGCGGCACTGATGGATGTATTCGCATGTGATGGGTGGGAACAGCTTCGGCAATATCTCTGTGTGCAACTCGGGATGCTGGCGAGATGTGTGGCAGCACTGCATAGCATTGGAGAAAACGTTCGAATATAACAGGGATGTATGACGCGCGTACACACACACACCACTATATAGACTTGGAAGATGCTAAAATCGAGCCTTTCGCCCACCAGCTTGCCACACCGGCCGGAATTACAAATCTCGGGCTATTCCTGTCATGGAACTGATGAAGTGGTACTCCCAAGCTGATAGAAACAGTTCTATCAATCGCTCTAGCAAGTTGGAGCTGCTGGGTTCACAGATTGACTATTGCGTTGAGCTGGCTCGATGCAGCCTCCATTCCGGGTGGGACTCTCACAGTTTTGTTTGCGGTCGATCTCCTGATGCCGCCAAGCAACGCGGAATAGCAGGCGGCCCTTCTCGCCGCAGCCCACCGCTTCACGGACGTGCCGCAGCAAGACCTGAATGAACAGGTCAACGCTGGGGCACAGCCAGCACACAAGACAACAGCTCACATTTCAGTCTTGCCTCACAGGTCGTGGAGGTGGAGACTTGAAGCTCCAGCAAGTTACCGGTATCGGCCTGGCTTCGATTGCATGCTACACTTCACTAGCTTGTTGTTTGCCAGCTCCGCCTGGGTGCCATCGTGTGCGAAGTACAGCATCCTGACATCGCTGGGTCATTGCCAGCATGGGTGCGACTTGAGAGCCGGGCCAGTGCTTAACAAATACACGCGAGTTAAAACCATTGACTGAGGCCTGGCTTACTTCGCAGCTACAGCAAACACCGTGCCTGATGCACACCGACAGAGGTAAACTTGGACTTGGCCTGAGCAGACTCCGCGAACAAGGAGAAGGCAAGCATGGCACCACTTCAGAAGTCGCTTGCAGAAGCTGTGACACAATAGCGCTGCAACTGCGATTATTTGCTGCATGTATACCTGCACATGCCGACAGCTAACTCAACGTCTGTACTAGGATGTATTGGGGACTAGCTGGTTAATTATATATTTGATTACGGTTTGGAGCTGTGTGGTAAATAACCTCGGCGAGGCTAGTGCGGCTAGTGTGCCGAAACGCGCTTGCTTTCTGACATGTGGCTTTCCTCAGGCGGCCATGTTTGCCAGATGAAGCGCAAAATCGTGGTCGGTTGAGTCCAGTTCACAGAAGATTGTTCTGGCCAAGTTGCGCCGCTTCCTAGAAACTCTATGTTCCTAGCAATATTTTCAAGAGGTTCTCTCGTCAATTCGTGGGTGACACATGTCCAACCCGTCCTAGGCAGCATCCTGAACCTACGGTCCATGCCACCCAGCAATCCCAGCAGTGCTGCGTTGAACTTCAACGATGCCAAGGCTGCAAAGACCGCTGCATGGGCCTGGTGATGCGCTACTTGAGACTCGGCTCAATCTTGAAGAAGCCAGCTGCTACGAGGACCAGGCAGCTTGGGCAAGCTACCATCACGCAGCACCTGTCGGAACGCATGGCTTTCGCCAGCTCTTCTCTTAGAAGCTCTCAGGCTTGACGGCTTCGAGACCGCCAGACGCTCTGGATCAATGTGGCGGAAGCTGTGGGTTCGTTTTAGGTGATGTGTGAGTTTTGCTGAACCTTGTTGTCGAGAGAAAATGCGACGAGGCGCTGCTAATTTCGTGATGGGCACAGAGTGCATGTTTATCTACATGGTGAAGATGCTCTGAACAGCAGCACCATGCCGGGTCGCACCGTCTTCACCACTGAAGATATAGCTCTTCAGAAACTCTGAGCGTCAAATTCCCAGATGTTGGCTGATGCTTGTTGCATACTAAAGGTTTTGCCGCTGCGCAGCTGACTACTACAGGCAATTAGCGCTGGACATGGTCTGGCAAGCACAGGTTATACAATAGCAGATGTCCCATTATCCATCCTCTGCATCCCGATAACAAGTAATTCAACCGTGCTTCATGTTGCTACGATTTTGTTGAATGTACTGACAGCTGCAAACGGCTGGCCAAGCCTGCAGCTTCCTGGAAGTAATGGCAACCTATGTTCTTAACAGCTCCTGATGTAATCGGTCCTGTGCTGTATTGGGCCACGTTCGAATCAGTTCATGTGGGCAGAATTCGGCCTGCTCGCCACTCGCAACTGCCAAAGTTGGACAAAGAATTCGTCGACGGTGCGGCCTGTCAAAGACCGGTCCGGAAGATGCTTAAAGCTCCCGCCCTAATCGCCGAGATGGTTTGCAACTCTCGCAACATACTCCCCAGTGTTCCTCTTCGATCTCGGTACCCTCCACTCCGAGCAATCGCCTGACATGTTCGCTCGGTCTTCAACACTTCATTCACTAGGAAGCGGCAGGTGCGCCGGAAGTCTCGAACTGCAAACTGCGTGCCTTCCATAGGCTTCTAACTTCTAAAGTCTAACTCTAACCTACTGCACTAGACTCACACTGGGAGAGGGGCTTTGCCCGTTAAAACCCTGAGCCTTGTGAGCCAGGGCGGGCTAGAAGCCCTGATGCGGCGCAAGCATGTTGTGTCTATACATTTCGTAGCACTCGCGCTCGAGCAATGCAGGCAGGTTTGGGACACATACTGGACACATGCTACAGTGCTGCGGTATCTCCTCTTTTTTTGTGTCGTCTGCCGCCAACAAGTGCTCTATTCCAGCGGCAGCTACCAGTGAGGCAGCTGACCTTGGTTGTCGCAGATGGCCTGTTGCGCGGTGGCCCAGCTGCCCTTGATTCGGTTGACCGTGCTCCCCATGCGCTCGACACTTGGAGCGGGTAGTCCCGATACTGCAAACCGGTGGTACAGCATCCTCATGCCACTTGTGGCGCCGCGAGCTTGCTCTAGCGTCTGGAAGGCTAATGGAGACTGGCAGCCTTCTTGTTGTAAGAAGGTCACAAAAGCCTCGCCATCCTCCAGGTGTGAAGCAAGTTCACCGAACAGGTTGGAGACATGTCGCCAGGCCTTCTTCAAGGACCTGTGAGCCCGATCCGTCATCGCCATGGTCTGCTTGTAAATGGAGAGCAGGCTGGTGGAGTCCATGGAGCACTGCTCGTACTGCGACAGGACCTGTGACCCAGCCTCGTAGCTGTCGATCTCGCTCCCCGCGTCTTCCATGTAGTCCGTCCAGTGCATTGCGAATCTTCCACCAAACACGGTCCAAATCCAGAAGCATTGCAAGGCGCTCGGCTGCAATTGAGGCGACGACAGCTCCCCTCTGTCGAGCCATCTCGCGCGTGGCATTGCTCCTCCGGCGGTAGATTCCCAGCGTCTGCCGTTGCAGCTTTAGCTGCTCTTGCATCTGACGAGCCATGCGGACTGCCGACATTGCCACGTAGTCCACCTTCTCTCGCTGATCTGACGCACTCTGCAGCCTGTCCTTCAAATCCATCAAGCTGCAGAAGGCAGCAAAGACGTGTTCCTACTGTTGGCATCTTCGAGTGAGGAGGCACCATCTTCTGCAAACTTCTCGAGTGCGTCGTTGGCAGCCATGGAGGCGGCCCGGCTGAAGGAGGCGCCCGTCGCAAAGCCTTGCAGCTCTGATCGGATCTTGCGGGTCTGCTGCTGGACCTTCAAGAAGAGTAGCTTTTTGTCTCCGCCTACCATCTCCTTCAGCTCGTTGAACTGCTTCTGATTGGCCAAGTTCATTACCTCAGTTTGGTGGTCCTGCGTGTTCGCCAACCACTCGGCCAACTTCTCCATGTTTCTGTTGGTGATGCCTGTGGCTCTTTCCAGGTTTCGCAGGATGGTCCGGTCCCCTCGAACAACAGCATCCCGCACGCAGTGTACGTCGCAGAAGATCCGTGCGAAGTTTGCTTGGTTCGGAGTGCAGTCTTTGCACAGAGAGTCGTCCCTCATCTTCCGGACATGGTCGTGCACGCCGACTTCCTTTCCGAAGGCGAGGGCGGCCTGGCCGACTTCCGTCCCTTTGTCGCAGATCGTCCCGGGCTTGAAGCGACCGGCCGCGAACGCGGCAAGCGCTAGAATGCTAGAATGCGCCAGACTTGCTTCATTTGTGCCGCTGGACAATCGTCCAGTAAAAAGCGAAGAAGAAGCCTGGGTCAGGACAACTTCAGGCCGCGAATCTGCAAAGCTCAGCTGCGAGCTTCTTGAGCAAAAAAAAACTGCTTGAGCCATAGCCAAGATACATGTGCCTGGTGCCTGCCATGATATGGAAATTGAGTTCACGAGATCAGCAAAGCACAGGCACCAGACGGAACCAACCCGTCTGAACCCGAAGCGACCAAACCACACTGGCCGCTAGAGAGATGCAAGCAGATCAGAAGCAGCTGCCTAAGCGGTCCGGTCGCGCACGAGAGAGATATGTGTACTTGCTCCATTTTCCCGCGACTTGAGCATGACAACTAGCGTGCGTAGCATCGCATAGCGGCGGCACGTCTCACTGAGCCAGGCTGTGTCCCTTAAATGTGGTTCCGGCGCGATGCGATGGCATGGACGGCATGATCATCCATCCATCCCTGAAGATGTCATGGAAGGTCAGCAGAAGGAGCTTCCTTGCGAAGATCTGCGAAGGAAGGCTGCATCTGCTAGTCGAACACAACGATCCACCACAAAGCTGCAAAGATCTGCAAAGGTCAGACACTGCATCGGCGCCTTCCTGCGAGCCCTTGTTTCACCTCTTGCAGGGCCTGCAATCTCTGCAGAGCGACACCGTCATCAGCCGCTTCCAGAGCTCGACAGCTGCTGCCCTGGATGTCCTGCAAACCTCGAGGCATTGCTATGCCGGCTTACGGGCAAGCATGTAGACCTGCAAAGGCCAATCGGATGCACCGCCCATGATTGCATCCTCGGTCCAGTAGGGCGCAGTGAGGCCCAACAGGTAGCCGGCAAGCTCTCGCAAAGTGCCCGGCGCCCAAATCTCTACGATCTCGAAGCCAGCATCCTGGACGGCAGCAACAGCAGCAGCACCACCTTCAACAATGACGACCCCGACGACTGAGTCGAGGACGAAATTGCGAAAGCGATCGAAACCGCAATAAGAGAAAGGAAAAAGGCAGCAGTGTCAGCAACAGCAACTTTAGCATACTTCAACTGCCGCTACCACCACTGCTGCATGCTACAGCAGCACTTCTTCCATCGCAGCGGAATCCACGGACCGCTATGCGTCCCCTCAGCGACGACTTCCTACTACTACAACAACTACTACTACTACTACTACTACTACTACCACTGCCACTGCCACTGCCACTGCCACTCCCACTGCCACTGCCACTGCCACTGCCACTACCACTACCACTACCACTACTACTGCTGCTGCTGCTGCTACTACTAGAACAACAACAACTACTACTACTACTACTACGACGAACTACTGCTACTGCTACTGCTACTGCTACTGCTACTGCTACGGCTACGGCTACGGCTACGGCTACGGCTACTGCTACTGCTACTGCTACTGCTACTGCTACGGCTACTGCTACTGCTACTGCTACTGCTACCGCTACTGCTACTGCTACATACTGCTACCACTACCACTACCACTACATTTCTCCTACTCCTGCTGCCACTTCTACTGCTACTACTACCACGACTACTACTACTGCTACAACTACAACTACTACCACTAATTACTACTGTTACTACTACTACTACTGCTACTACTACTACTACTGCTACTACTACTACTACAACTACAACTACAACTACTACGACTACTACTACTACTACTTCTACTTCTACTTCTACTTCTACTTCTACTTCTACTCCTACGTCTGCTAGTACTACTACTAGTACTACTACTACTACTACTAGCTGCTGTTACTACTACTACTACTACTACTACTACTACTACTGCTACTACTACTCCCACTACTATTACTACTACTATTATTACTACTACTACGACGACGACACACCGGCGCCTGTGGACACATGTGCTACCCTCCCGGTACCGAAAAGCGTCGTCTGCGGACTCTGCTGAAAGCAAGTAAAAAAGACGCGTTGCAGGAGAAAGGCTTCCCGATGCCGTTCAACGGCTGCTTGCAGTGCAAGCAGAAGATGGATTTGACAGGAAACATGTGCGACCAGAAGTCTCGCGGTAAAGACTAGGATCGTCTAGGCTTTATGCATGGTGCAGCGCTGCTAGGCCCCCCCTCCCGCCCCCACCCCATGGTAACCCACCGGTTGTGGTTGGCTGCGCCCCCTTCCATGACTATTGCGTCCGGTTGCTAAGGGTTTGGGCCGTGGGATATGATACAGTCTGATACAGTTCCACTGAACTCCGACCTGCCCTGAACTCCAAAGCCAATGATAGTGATGATTATTATGGTACATGATCCACATCCCCACTCTCCTCCGGTCCCTTGTTCAAGAGTCCCGAACAAAATCATTCAAGCACGTTGTCAAGCTCAATTTTTCACGAACCCATCCCAAACATTCCAAAAAACTTGGCATAGAATGACAACGGTCGAGACGATTTCGAAAGATCACAAGCCAAGCAAGATTTTCAAGGCCATGAACATGCGCTACCGAAGCCCAGAGCAACGTAAGAGCAGTGGTACCACCAACAGCCACAAGCATTGGGAATACCAGCATGCAAGAAGCACATCAGCGCCATGGTGCACAACATCATCGCCTTCATTCTCATCTGTGCGGGGAGGGGGAGGGGGGCAGGGTTGCGCGATTCACGACCACGAAATTGTGAAGATTGCGCAAGAGTCGACAATTACGAGGAGCCACGCCTGTGACTCTTTGCTCGGATGAGAGGCCTGGCTTGGCCCTGGCGGTAGGGCGGCGGGGGGGATACCATGGGGCAGGGAGAGGTGGGGGGTGAAACCTGAAATCCTGTACGCCCTTAGGCGGTATGATAGGTCCTGTACGTTCTCAGGCGGTATGATAGGTACTTACAGCACTGGCATGGTGGCATACTCACAAGTCTATATTCCGTTGCCCATTCTGTCTCAAGTGGTTCAAGACACCATAGCTCTTCTGCGAAGCACTGAAAACAGCCTGCTGTCCGTGCAAGGGCAAGTCATTAGGTACTCCCTATGTCATGCTCGCACAGCAGTGGAGATGACGGCAGCAATAGCTCCTCCGGGGGATATTCTGAGGACGAACCCTCTCAAGGGCCAGCGTCGTCATACTCATCATCTGACAAGATGCTCAGCCAACTAGGCATTACGCCCAAGATTGCGCCATCCTACGATGGCACCACTTCGTGGTTTGAGTATGAGCAGTTGGTCGATGACTGGTGCGGCTCCCCGGAATCGCAACAGTACAGAAGGAAGCATTAGACAGAAAGAAGCTTGCCTCCAAAGATGGAGTAGAATATTTCAAGAAGAAGATGCGTCTCTTGTTCGTCAAAGGAGAACAATATGTGTTCCTCTGGCGGCTCCTCGGCCTCTTTGGCGTGGAAGGGCAACCAAGACTTTTTGACTTGGATTGCCGAGTTCGAGATCGTCCTACAGCGACTTCGCAACTCGTGGATGGACCTCTTACCAGAGGTAGCTCTGGAAGATGACAACCAAGAGTTTCTCGCTGCCTTAGGACGAGATCCAACATTCGCGTCACTACGCGAACCGGCCGAGCAAGCAGCTTATGCTGCAACTCATTCTCCTCAGTGGAATCAGGAACGCACTGATGCTCATCGCAAATCCTTTCCACTGAACGATAATCTCCTATCTCTTCTGTTCCTTGTGCAGTCCGACCTGAATGAAACCCAACGAGAAAGACTGGTCTCGGCTTTGACCAATCAAGGATACCGAATTGAGACTTATTGGTACATGGTAGTACGACAGACCATGTTTGACCAAGTTGCAACAACGAGAACTGGTCTTCAGGATCCCAACATTCGGCATTCTTCTCACAAGCAGGACCGCCATCCTTGACCAGAAAGAATACGATGGAGCAGATGGCGTCTGGCTCCAAGACGAGGATACCTTCGAAGAAGGTTTCCTCGCCCTCGAGGATGAAACCGTCTTTTGGATGATGGATGAAATTGAGGCCTTTGTTGCAAGGAGATTCAAAAAAGGAAGACGCCCAGGATGCGTCTCGGCTCACCGGGAAGAGCAAAATGAGGTAAGCGCACACCCATAAACCCCTAACATCCGTGAGGAATATGATCTTCTCACAGAAGATGATAAGGCCCTGTCGCTAAGCCCTTCCAAGGGCACAGCTAACCTTTCACAAAAGGCTCAGCGAAAAGAAGCGACAGCCAAGGAGAAAAGAGAACTGAAGAAGCAGTTTGATGAGGCCAAAGCAGCAGAACACCAAAGCTGGTTGGATAATGAAGTCTTCGAACTGGTTGATACCAGGAAGCTAGGTAACATTAAGAACTATGTTACCGGCCGTTGGGTCCGTACTCTCAAAAGAAACAAAAGAAACAAGGATGGTAATTTCCTGAAGTGTAAGGCCCGTGGGGTCTTACTACGAGGATTCCAGGATCGCCAGACAGACATCCAACAGACTGAGAATCGCCTAACCCGACGAACGAGACAACTAGAAAGTTGACAGCTTGGGAAGTAGACAGCATGTCCGGCCTTACCCGACGTACGGGACTACTGGGCCTTGCAGACATTGGCCAGTGCCATCCGATTTCAGCTTCCGAAAACCAGAGGCAAGATTTGGAGGCATTACAGGGATCTGCCGCTCGCGCCAAAGGGACTCATGAGCCTTTCCCAGTCACTTGGCATGGTGGGGCTGCATCAGCGGAAAGCATCTGTAGACATGCTGAAAAACGTATACATGTAAAAGCTGAGTGCAAACATGAACATGAATAAGCCCTGTGCCATCCACGCTTTTTCGCTCGAACTGCGAGCAGTTCGAACTCCCCCGGCGTGCGGAAAGACGGGAACCCTAGGAGCAGAACAAGTTTCTTAGCAAGTGAATGTCTCCCCCCGGATTTGGGACCGGGCCAACTCCTGATTGCAACGCCTGCAAAATGGCGTGCCTGTAAACACCACTGGTAGGATGAAAGCTTAACTGGAGGCTGCCTCACAGAAGCTGTATGAAGGGTACCATGCACTGCCTGAACTAAGTAAATGCGTGGTTGGAGGGCCGGGGGAACTGTTGGTTTCACGAAGGTTGGGCCCTGCACAGGCTCCTGTGGTGATTCGACGGCTGCAATTCGCGGCCGCTTGAGCTGGTAGCACTTGAGTAGCACTAGCAGTAACAGCAGCAGCAGTGGTGGTGGAGGTTGTGGTGCTGCTGTTGCTGCTGATGCTGGTGGCTGTGGTGGTGGTGGTGGTNTGGTGGTGGTGGTAATAGTGGTAGTCGTGGTGGTACTAGCAGTGGTAGTGGAAGTGGTAGTAGTGGTAGCAGTAGTTAGCAGTGGTGGTGATAGTGGTAGGATTAGGATTAGGAGTAGGACGTAGGAGTATCAGGGTTTAGAGCCACGACTGCGGTCTCCCTGTCCAAGGTAGTGGCCAGAACTAGAGGCTGTGCAAAAGATGCTGTATGTCGTCTTGGAGCACCATCGCGGCAGTACTGCTACTACTACTCCTCCTCCTCCTACACCCACACCCACAGCCACTCCCACTCCTACTGCTACTCTACTGCTACTGCTACTGCTACTGCGACGCAGTTACTGTTTCTACTACTGCACCACTGCTACCACTATACCACCACTACCACCACTACTATTACAGCTGCTGCTGCTAAAACATAAAACCTGCCACGACTACGTACCGGTACTACTCACACAACAATGACGCTAACAACGGAGCGACATTCACGACAACAATGACGGCATCAGCATTGCTCCAGCACCCGCACCCGCACATCAGCAACACAGGCGACGTCAGCAGCAATACTCATGCGGGCACGCAAGATGCGCGCATGCAGTAGGCTTGGGATTTGGGTCTTCATCGTTCTCAGGCGCTGATCGGGTGCCTCGGCCAAGGTCTTTGCTCCCTCAGGCGTGAAGCGCCAGAAGTCCTGAGGAGATCCGTGGATCTGACTGAAGAGTGGGGCGGACCAAGCAAGCAGCCCACCTCGGCGAAGCGTGCTTGCAACCGCAATTTCATGCGCTATTCTGCCGTCACAAACCTGCCTGGGCCCAACAGTCGGTAAAGCTGCCGCATCGCAAGCCACGGCTTCAGCAAATGCTCAAAGACCTGTGAACAGATCACCAAGCCAGTAGAATTTTCGGGCACGACCTGGTCAGCTATGTGGATGTCCAGGAAATAATCGCGTTTCTCACTCTCGTTGTTGACCCGAAGCTGAGCATGTCCATCGCCGAAATACGTAATTACGTCAACGACATCGCAGTGTTTGGAGAAGTAGAATCGACTCTGTGCACCAGAATCCCACTCCAAACATCGCCGCAGCCTCAGTTGTGGTGAAAGCATCGCGCATCCCGGACACAACATAGGCTAGTGATGCAGGTTATTGCAAGGTAGTGCTGAGCTAGCCGCTGCTTAGCCCCATGTTCCACGAAGATCTCATCCGCAGACACAGTCTCAGACACGTGCTGCAAAAACTTTGCCATTTGCTTGCGCTCGAAGGTGTGTTCGTGTCCTGCAGGGTTGCCACCGCGATTTTCTGCCCGCATTTTCCAAATAACGCCAAACAGATGATCTTCCACATCCATAAACCATGGATGACGAAGTGGAAGGATCCCAATCTCCCAGCTTGCTTGGTAAAACCTGGCAAAAGCCTCTTTAGCACAGTCCTGCGGAGCTAAGCAGCGGAAGCGTCCTCTTCCGATTTGCTCTTGCGTATGGTTGTGATCCAAGGCTTGCAAGAACAAGGCAAATTCATCATCATCAAAATTAAGAAACTTTTGCAGAAGCACAGGCTCTGCTGAAGGTAGCGCACCCGCTCTTCCAGGCACCTGTGAGCAGCACATCTCCGCTGTGAACTCACCACCCCAGCATCCAGACCAGCCAAAGTCACAACACACAAGGTACCAGGATTCTGCTCGTCCGCCCATACCCTTCCAACAGTCCACGTGTAGTGTCACTGAGCTTTCTTTGGTATTGGTAGGAGGCACCCTCGCAGACTCCGTGGCGTTGTAGGATCGCCAGTGTCCCAGTGTCATGGGCCAAGCAAGTGTCATGTCTGCGGACAGCGCCAGTGACGATGTGCTCCTCGGAATTTCCCAAAAGTCCTGCCAAGGCTACTCTTCCTCTACGATGTCTATGACATGACTTTTGTAGCGAAGGGCATTTAGGGTGCTTCTTCTGCGTACCTCAGCCGGGGAGTACTCCATGTCTTCGAGAAGTTGTACCCACTGACCGAAGGCCACATCAGCCGGGAGGTCCGCCTGGCAGTTGGAAACTCCCTCCGGCTCTGTCGGCTGATTCCCGCTATTTCGGCAGTTCCCGGTCCCCGTTGTAGAGAACAGTGATTTCACCTCCCCGACACTGGCTCGACAAGGTGCCTGCTGGATTAGCTTGTGGACTTGACCAGGCCTGCTTTCAGTTGATGCTTGCAACGGCGAGCGAAACAAATCCTTACTTGTCGTCACGCCTCGCACTCCAAAGTGCCCAGGTCCAGAATCCAGCATCCAGAACGGAATCCTAAAGCCCGACAACCATGTTACGACACCAGGATCTCCAAAGTCGGGGAATCGTACAAACCAGCCTGTGACAAGCCATCTGCTTCGAGCGCAAGCTCTGCGACAAATCGTGCCACATCGGCAGAAACAACGATGCCCATGCCGTGCGCGAAGACTGCTGCACGTCGGCGCCACAAGTACATCCGCCTCTCTCCCGCGAATACAGACTCCTCAGCAAAAGAACAAGTAACAGACTCCGAAACTCTTTGAATTTAACTGTTTCTCACTGCTGGTTTTCCCTACCGATGTGCGTTTTCTGCCTCGGCTTAGCATCGCGCAGGCTATGTTCAATGAGTATGGTTTTGGGGAGATGCACTGCTGCAGTGGGGCACTCCGGCCTGCTCCTTCCTTCTGATGCTCCTGCATGAAGTGGTGCGTGGGGGCATGCATCAGTACTACCAGGTGCTGCACAAACACTGCACGATCGCCTCAAGGTCAGACGAGCGTTTACATGCATAACCTTGTCTCCATGTCGGTTTCCCGAGCCCTAACGTGATGTGTCGTTTACATCATTAATGGCTGCGGCTCTTCGGAGCCTTGTACCTCCGTGTGACTGATCGAACTTACAACTCACGAGAAGGGGCCAGACAAGAGCAGCCAAACATCGAGACTTGCTCTCCCCACCTTCAGCGTAAAACCCAACTGGCCCGATCGTCTCGACAGTAAAAACATCAAGCATAACATCAACGTGTCGTATCAACAGCCAGTTGTGCAGACAAGCAGCATCAAGAAGTATGCCATGCATCAGCCTGCCGTCTGAATGCTGCGATATACAGAAGATCTCATACACAATCCTCAATCATCCTCAATCCTGAGGTGCGGACCGATGTCGAGGCCAGCGGGGCATCTGGGCCAGAAGCTGGGGGACATTGACATAGGAGCGGTGGTCCAGAAGGAGCACGAAGTCTGCTCCCCGCCAGCGCTCCTCAACCAAGCGCCACGCTTCCTCGTAGCGGTAGCAGCCGATCTCGTGCTCTTTGCGGACTTTGCCGGCCTTCTGCGCAGCCTGGCTTGGTCGAGGGAGCCGTGAAGGCCCGAGGCGCACCATGTCTCGGCGCACCAGAATCTCCCGATATGCAGAATGCACACGAGTGTCTGGTAGAAGCCGCGTCATGACAAAGAGCCACTGAAAGTCAGTCTGAAGGGCCTTTCCCGAAGACTCTGAAGACTTGGATCCCAGATTGTGCTTCATGAGGCTCAGCGCACGTCGCAACTGCGCACGCAACCGAAAATCTTGCCAGCGAGAGCCAAAGATCAAGATCGCTAACTGGAGGGGAAAGTGATGGGTCTCCTTGCTTCTCTGCTTCCTTAGTTCTTGCTGCGTTCGCCCCAGTCTTGCTAGCTCCTCAACGGTTACCTCAGGTAGCTCCTCCATATCAGCAAGCTCTGCAGGAGGAGGCTCCAACGGATCAAGCAAAGCAAGGGCTTCTGCCACGGGCTTCACGTTACCACAAACGTGACATTCATATCTGTCGAAGGTTCTCCAGCGTTCCTCCGTCATGCGATGCACAATCACAGCATCCTGCTGACATGGCCGCGAGAAGAGGCCTCCAAATTCATGATGATCGTGAAACCAGATATGGTAGTGCAGGAAGCGAACATCTGCAATGCTCCGAAGCCAAAGACCAACAAGCATGTCGTCGTTGCCCCGTAGCTTGAATGCCAAGCCACGGTCGGCTAGCAGCTTTGCCAGATCCTGCGACACTATGAAGCCCAAGCCATGCGCGAAAATTGGGAGCTTCGAAGGCGACCCCATGTACAAGTTCACGCTCCTGGCACAACAATGCGGCATTGAGGCGTGGGTGACACTCACGCTTCGATGCTTCTGTCAATCTTGCATACCAAGTTTCGTCTCTTGAACGATACGACGCTTTTGCATGTCAAAGCGCTGTGGAACGGTGTCAATCATGTTTCCGACATAGACCTTCCTGGGCGGAAGCATCTCCAGCAGCTCCACTGCAGTGGTGAGGGAAATGAAGTTATCGTCGTCGGCCACCAAAAGATAGTCGTAGCTAACCTCATGCCGCAGCCGTCGCAGAGCCACAAGCAGCTTCCACAGCTCCGGGTTTGCCTTCGCCGGAGGTGCATTCATGTAGCTGGCTACCGATAGTTAAAGACTTTGACTCAAAGACTACTCACAGCGAGTTGTGGCCTCCGGCAAGACGTAGGCATCACCGATGTGCCGATACTCGATCTCGTCAGCACCGCCGACCAACATGAGGTCCCCAAATGCCTCCAAAGAGTTGGGCCACTCTTGTTCCGTACTTGCTTGCGGGGCTTTCCAATCTATACGTAAACGCTGTCATTGCGAGCTCTTGACAACTAGCAAGATACCAGGATCAACACTTATTTCTTCGGTGAGATTCACATTCTGCGTGCGGGCTGTGCAGGATTGTCGTCGCACGTCACTGGCCAGGTGTGAGGGCGACCGCTCGTAGCGTTTTCTGGCTCTTGCTGCCAGGCGCCCGAATCACAGCAGAACTTACAGGCTAATGTGCCTGCTGTGGGCAACAGTTCGAGGAGTGGTTCTGGCTTGGGGACTATTTCTTGCGACAGAGACCGAGTTTGTAAGTTGTTCTTGCTGAAATGCCCACGCACTGCTCTGTGGTACTCATTCGCTTTCGTGGTTTGGAGAGGAACAGGGGCAGCGCGAGATGGCGGGATGGTCCTCTCACACGGAAACCGATTTTTCCACGAGCGCATGGGTCGGCACTTTGACAGGAACTGCAGTAGTTACATGTATATAATGACCTGGTAGAGAATCACGAAGGCATGCCTTGCCTCAGCTTCTCGAAGGGCTTTCCGCAGCAAGGGGTGCTTCTCGGGGTGCTCTCCGGGCAGGTCACCCAGCAGAAAACGCCAAACGACCTCGTTCCCGCGACCTCCCAAACCACGTCGGCACCAGGTCATTCCCTGGCGAAGGAGCTGCCGCCGCTGGACGTTCGGCCATACTGTAGTGACCAGCACCAGCAGGCGCACTGACAACCTGAGCTCTGCAGGGCACTGCTACATACTCAAAGTGGGAACATAGGAGATTGCGATCAGAGTGTTCACGGACTGCGGTGCGCGCTGCCTTACATTCATGGGAGCAAAGCACCAAGAGAAGACGCTGCGGTCAAACGAATCAGGATGCATGCACACACATACACATAGATCGCACCATATACATGGAGTGTACATATGTGTGCCATTTCTCCTTCAATTCTTGCCATCCAGGATCCAGTAAAGAACGGAGGCGAAACTGGAAGAATGCCATGAAGGACATGGCGACAACAACAGAAGAACACGTAGACCAACAACGTGGTGCAGAGCGAACATGTGCCTGCTTGTCCTTACTCTTGTATGAACCGTTTCGCTGCGACCATTTGCCTGTTTCAACAGACGAGCCGATGAGGAAAGCAGCATGGGCTTCAGTCGGCTCCAATGCAACGGAGCGTCGGCTGGTTCGCCTTGAAGCCCTCAGCCCCCTCCCTAAGGTGCTTCAAGGTTTCCTGGGCTTCCCGATGTTGCTGGCTAAACTCAGCACGCCCAATATGAAAATCGGCGATGCAGGTGCTGGGCAGCTGCTCTTGACACCATTTACCATCATCCGGCGTCAGGTCTTCTGGACCCAGATCATAAAAGATCCAGTCGTCGCACCGACACAACGATAGCAGCTGTAGCCACAGCTGGACCGCCCAAGACATTCTCTTCTGAATTTGTTCTGAAGTGCTTGAACCAAGCACGTCAGATCGGCGGATGATTACAGCAGGAACTTGTCACTCGTGTAAAACTTGGCATCGACAGCGCGCGGACAGCACTGTTTCTGAAACATGTGCGGGCGCATCAGCGCTTCGTGTGATGCCGTGACCAGATCTCGCTTGTCAGGAGTTAGCCTCAGTGCTGGAACAAACGAGGGACGCAGCTCACCCTGATTGCAGCCGGTCAGGTAAATAATGGCATGCAAGAGGCAGAGACTTTGTCCTGGCGATGCACAGAAAGAGCTGCCTCAGAACTTGGCACCGCCAGCTTACGACACACAAGGGCAGTAGCTAAGTTCAAAGCGCCATTTCGGAAGTGGGTTCCGAAGACCTCAGGCTGCTGCTTGCAGCTCAACAGCTGAATGTTTGACAACAGGGCGTCAGCCTTGGAAATTTCCCCGACGGTTGAGAGCGCCAAAGTGACCTGGCATGCAGTACGCGGAGGGTTCCAAGTTCAAGCACTCCCGTCAGCCGGCCGCAGAGAACATGGAGTTTTCACACAGATACATTTCTCGACACCGATGGCTCCGCTATGCTTTGCTTGTGCAGGTGCGAAATAGCGATCGATCAGGTTATCACCGACTGCGCCAAGCAGGTGGCCCTTATCCTTTTGGCTCCTGCCGAAGAAACGGCTCCGGGGGTGATGCGAAGGGTCAGGTCCAGTCTCTTCGCGACCGAACTGCGACGGTGCATGATGGGATGACATAGGTAGCACAATAAAGGTGTACAGAAGATGCCAGACTTTCGAGAGCCTGCTTGTGATGCATGCGCAAGTTCTCCGGAACCTTTCCGGGCCATGTTTCGTCCTCCTGCTTTCGCCTCCCGCCCTCAGACCCTCTCCTCTGCACGGCAGGAGCGGTACGTGTTGAACCAGTGATCGAACCCACGGCCCGGTCGCAGACGCAGACGGGGGGTGGGCGAATGCATTGATACAGGAGCTGGTAACAGCTTGCCGGAGGCCTGATCAATTTTGACGATGAGGTCTCCCTCAAGCAGGCCTTGGCCTGCGTTCTGCAAGACGAAGAACCGACTGCTTTGCCAGCCCTTGAATCGCGCCTGGCTCATCTTGGACTTTCCTCAAGATGCGGGAAGCATCACAAGCCGTGCATCGCGCTACGGGAGTTCCGGGATACTTGCCGGACGCGCATGCCAAGGAAAGGCCTGAGCAGGTTCACGCTCATGCACTTCATGGACTAGATGAGTAGAGTCGAGTGGACTTCAGAAACCGACTGTGGTGCTTGTTGTTTTTTTCGGGGAGAGGTAAGGGATCGCCTGATTCGCCGGAGTTGGCAGCAAAACACAAGCATTACCTTCGAACTCCAGGATACCCTACCAGTACAAGAGATCCTGCAGCTTCTCCCAGGAAGACAAGGAAGTGTCGATACCGCAAACATGCCCGAACTGGGGTTGCTGCAAGGGCTGCAAGTCCAAACCGGCCTTGCCCTGCAGAGGCATAGAGAGGACAAACCTTGGGTTTCTAGGAAGCGCGCAGAGCCTCGAGAACATTCAGGGTAACATCCACGTCGGCGGTCCCTGCTAGCACAGTCACTCAGCTTGCCAGAATTCCTGGCCTGCACGCCAGAACTCGACATTACATGGGCCGCCCCTCGAACCTCGAGCGTTTGTACCTGGCTCTCTTGCCTTGGCACACTCGAAAACAACTTAACAAAACCCATGACACGCGCAGGCTGGCTGCGGTCGAAGCGAAAAGATCGTCTTTTAGCATCCAGAATCCCAGAACACACAGCCCTGCCGATTCTGGGCAGATCTCACGGGTGCTTTAAGTTACAGACACAACCTCGGCTTCCAGCCACTTTCTCCGGGGTGTGTTTTGCGGCTCCATCATTGATCCCACTCGCCTCAAAAAGGTCATCCGAGGTCGTCTGCTGATTGAGTCACAGCATGTCACAGCAGTGGCCCGAGCTCGACCGGACTCTGGCGGATAACCTGCAACAAACTCTGTCCTCCAAGCAGGCAGAGGGCACAAAGATTGCGCCTCTCCGGCCTGGTCGAAACTGCCTCGGTCTTGCCATATGGACACTTGGAAGCTCGTGGGTTCATGCTTTGCACCCAACTCTTTCTCTCTCTGTCTCTCCGCCAAGCATGAAGAAGGGTGCAGGTCAGGGCCCCCCTCTCTGCACGCGCACGCGGGCAACTGCTGTGTCCCGGCAGGTCTTCTCGTGTGGCTTGACCCCTGCAGAGCAGAGCCACACGACTGTCTAGGACACCGAGGAGCAATACTTGAGGCTTTCCTCATGCTGCAGACACAGCAGACGCAGACACGATGCAATGCTGAAGTGATTTCAAGGACAGGTGCGAATACTGCTCCCTCCGGTTGGCTCAACAGCAAACACAAACTGGCGGTATCTTCTGCTTCTGTCCTCTCTGCATCTGCAGGGGTCTTGTTATGCAAGGGCACGCAGATGCGGACCGGAGCATGAAGATTCGCAGCAATGGGGGTCGGGGAGAACAAAATTAAAATTGCTGGGAGCACAACAAAAAGTGAACCCCATAGCCTGGAAAGAGGATGGAAGAGGAGGGCAGCATGAAAACGCTGTTTTCGCATGAAGCAGAACAAGAAGAGCGCAAAATGGAGCACAAGCATAAGCATAAACACACTAGTTACTAGTTTTTCGCCGTAAAGCCATGGAGACACGGAGATGGAAAGCGCCTAACACAAAACAAATGATCAAAACAAGTGTCCTAATTTCATTCATGGACATGCATGTACTGGCCTGGAATCCTAGTTGAGGCCGCGTTCATCGTGATATCCCGGCAAAAACTGTGATGTTTACGTTCTGCCTCACATATCCTGCGAAGCCGTCTGGTTCTGGTAGTCAAAAACCTCGCCTCCTGCCTGCTCGACAAGAGACTTTGCTTTGGAAGAGCCTTCCTCTAAAGGTATTCATTCGCACGTGGATGAATAGAATCCGATGCCGCCAACAGAGAAGGGATAGCGTCTGCCCGGCCCTGCTAACACTGCAATCAATGCTGAGAGCAGCGCAGGATTTGCAGCAGCGCGCCGCGTGCCGCCTGCAGGACACGCTGGTGCACGTCCACCGGCTCACAGCGCTAAGTCCGTCCGACGATGCCTCTCTGTCTACGTTCTTGGACCACGTCACCTCCACCTCCGGCAGCATGATCACGCATTGATCACGCATGTATGCATGGCCCCCAATGCCAATGGCATTGCCACGATGCCGCACGGGCCCGGCCTGGCGCTTCTTGAGTTGCGCGGAAACCTTAAACCTGGTCATGAACTTCCTCAGTCGCAATTCGGGGATGATGCAGAAACTCTTTCCATAAGGTCATTCTCACACACTGCAGTCGCACATGGCTTGCAGCCAGAGGTCTGCAACTCGCGTCGGAGCTCTGCCACATTGGAGGGCTCGGCGTCTAAGTCAAAGCACTCGATCTCGCCCTGACGTAGACGGCGCAAAGGCCGAGTGCGATTTCGAATCCAAACAAGCATTAAGCGAAAGCCTCCAGACAGTTAGGCTTCAGCGCCCTTAGCCGTAGCCACTTCGCAACAAAACACACATGCATTCAACACACACACACATACATACCTCTGTACAGTACTACCCCTGCGGCTGCATCCGAGACACGAAGCCGAGCGACTGTCCATCTGGATCCAGCTGTGCTTCAAGCAATCATCCAAGCCAAGTCGGTCCTGCGTGCTGCTGCCATACAAGCGTTTCCATCGGCATTTTACATGCAGCGCTTCTGCGCCAGTATTGCATGCTGAGATGCTACACGATGCTACAGGGACTGTGCCGTTCTCTGTTTGCACGAAACCCGGCAGCGTTCCATTCCCACAGCTAGGCAGCGTCCACGTCCTCCGGCCGTACTTGGATCAGAGCGCGGATCAGGTCTTTGGCCTGGCTTGGGGAGGATGTGGAACATGATGGAACCAAAACGACCCACAGGGACCTGTCCCGTTCACACAGTATATTAAATAGTATATTAAGGTCGAATCGAGATTAAACTGCTCCCATCTGCTCCCTGCCGTGACGCTTGAGAATCCACCAACGAGCTCTTCCCCTTACTCACTCACTTCTCCCTCGCTCACCCACCCATAGTCACACGCATGGAATTCTTGACCTTGAAGCGATTTCCACTGAGCTACAGAATGTCGAATGGCAAATGCATACATATTTCGGGCCCCGGGCCCTCGACGAGGTTGGCCGGTGAAACCTGAAGCTGGCCTTGCATCGGCCAGGATGGCAGGAAACTCCAACGCCTTTCTGCCCGGTCCTGCTTGATCTGCTCCTCGCCACTGAAAGGGTACACACCCTCCAGCATGACCTTCAAATATACAATCCTCTCAGTATGCTGCGCACCGTCACATTAGACAGCAACCCCACATCTTGGACAGTTTTGCGCCAGGTAAACAGACCCGAACGGCTACAATGCAGCTGCAGTCAGGACTGAGGCCGGAGCGTAGAGCACGACGCCCAGACTCCAAAGCTGGCACCAGGGACTCTTGCACGTTTTTTTTCTATGCACGGTCTACACACTCTGGCACTTTCGACAATACTGGGCCTGCAGGCTGGCAAGCTTGAAAAGGCAAGCTTGGAGCATCTTGCTTACTACAAGTAGCTCTAAGTCTCTTACAAGTCTCTTGGCCACGGATCCGTCTAAAAGGCCGATGTCCATGAGTCCCAGACATCCACTCGCTCGTCGTAGCCTTTCGCACAGACGCCAGCATCTGAAACCTTGCAGCAGAACAGACTCCGCTTTGAAAATGAATATTGTAGCGGAGGTCACCTCGGGTGCCCAGTACTGGGGGGTCCCAACCTGCCAATGGCGAGGCTGACATATCATCACGAAGCCTTGTGCGCAACAAAAACGCACGTGCAGGCCTGGGTGAGAGCAGTGCTGTAGCCGTCGTCCACCAGCTGCACACAACATAAGGTGCAGCTTCTCAAACAAGCAACAAGGCATCAAAGACGAAAGTCCTTCGCATAACCGAAATCGGTGATCTTCACCTCCAGCCTTTGAGCCAACCGGTCAGTCTGTTCCGTCGAAAAGCAAAGAACTGCGTGCCAGCGAGGCAGACCCAAGCGCCAATGCTGCATTCAGTCTTCATCATGCTCGCCCTTTCAGGCGCAAAGTGTTCTGTGCGATGAGAAGAAGGCCACGGAAGCCAGGGGAAGGAAGCATAGCAGAGAAAGCGTGAAGCGACTGAGTGAGACATTTCCTGGGTTGGGGGCTGGCGCTGCCTCCAAAGGTCCCCGTGGGCCGGGTCAAGGACACATTGCCAGTGATGTGCTCCACATCAGCAACACACCGTCTTTTCTAAATGCTAACAGTTGCCGCGAAATTCGCTTATCGCTTGTAAAGGACGCAGAAAGCTGGTTGAAACTAATGCCGATCTTGCAAGGTCGAGACAACATGTATGCACAGCGCAAAAGCATTCTAAACACGCTGGACAAGGTACCTTCAGGTAGGGGATGGGGGTGGCCTAAACGGGAGGGACGGGCCGTGGGCCCCCACCTCACGATGCCCCAAAACCACCTTTTGTGGGACGGGGGCCTCCTCAGTGCCTCTGAGACAATCATGCACCAAATCTTACCTGTGCTCAGTAGCCCTTCTGCGGCCCAGGCAAGCCATCTCGGGATGCCTCTCACGTCTTGCAGACAACTGAGGCTGCGAAAGCATTCTAGGACCAACATGTGAGTAATTCAATTTGTCGAGCCTTCTGATCTACGAGAATATTCTCCGGCCTGAGACAGCACACGATAACACTAGGAACAAGCTCGAACTTGTCTGGGGCAGTCGTCCAGGTTCCATAGCCGGCTAGATTTGGTAAATGTCTATGGGTCCGTCGAGATGTTAGGTTCTCTCGAGGCCGACGGCAAGAAGCTCAAACGGCGGGACCGGGAGTCTATTTGGCACATCCCGGCACTCATGGTGCCAGAAGAACTTGAGCAGCTTGTGGGCGCAGGCTGGGTTAAGTCGTTGGTGGACGAGCCGGTTGGAGATTTGATGCGGACTTGATTCCCAATCAGGCCCAATCACTACACCAATCAGAGGTGACGAGTGCCCAAGGTTCAGGTTGCCGTAAGTAGGGAAGACAGGGAATCGAGCCAGGCTTCCAGAGCCCTAACCGCTTCACATTTGGGGCGTTTGTAGGAAGCTGTTGGATAATCGACTGAACATGTGAGCTTTGCCGAGCCGAGCGCTTCAAGTCTCTGTGCACCAGGCCCTGCAGAAAGCTGCGAAACTGCATGCATAATACATGATAAAGAAAGCAAGAACATGGGTGTGCAAAAACAAATGCACGATCAAGAATGAGAATGGCCCAAACATGCCCCAAATCACCCCAAATTAGGAAATCGGCCATCTGAAGGTCTGCACATGTCTGCACCTCAATCGCGCTCTCTCCGAGAATCGGCTTGCTGCACCCTATGGAAGTACTGAAAGTCTGCGCCCTGAACCGCATGCACTTGCACACGATGTCAAACCGTGAAGGACTTTTGAAGACATGTTCAGGCTTTGCTCTTCAGAACGTCAGGACACATGAACGAGGCATCTGTCTATCGTGGCATACGAAACCCTGAAATCCTTGCGGATGATTGGCGCACGAGGTCTAGCTGCTTACAAATGAACGGAAAAAGCCCGCAATGTCGAATCATCAGAATTGCACGGTTTGAACGGCTAACTTCAAATAGGCTGGACTGGAGAGACCGAGCGACGATCGAACCTCTGCTGCTGAATCACATTCCCCAATGGCCTTGGAATGGATGTACCTCAACCTGGAAAGAGCCAAGTCATGTCATGCCATGACCAAATGCCGGATTGCAACTGCCGCCTGAGGCACAGACGCATCTGCTACCTGTTTGAAGACAGAGCGGGCCTGCAGCGGGTACGGCGGGCAACTGTGTCTGCATCATGGAAATGTCTCAGATGTGATTGTGACACTCACACTCGGACAAACCTGGCAAGGTCTGAAGTGAGATGTGCCACTGTTTGTGGCAAAGCTCCCCGAGCACTGTTGTGGCGTTTCCATCCCGTGGATAGTCTTCGACGCCTCAGGCTCTGAGAGGTGCTTGTTCTCGTGTTTGACGATGATGTCGAAGAGCTCGCCCCCCTGCCAAGCGGCATGTTGTGACGAAGCACTGACTCCTACGAAGAGACCCTTCACTCGTACGGGGCGCAGCCATGTGCCTCCACCAACTCCATCACCAGATACAGCCATTCCTTTGTCTCGATGACGTCGAACAGTTGCCTTAAGAAGGCGATAAGAGCGTCAGTCCGCGGTTTTTTGGCATTGCGGCTTGAACGGTATCATGCTGCTGAGGCCAAGCTGTCGCGTCCCTTGTCAACGCACAAAGATGGAGAGATCGGCAGGACAAACCACATCTCGAAACTTGAAAAACTGCCGCGTGATTACAGATAATGGATTCAAGTTCAGCCTGATTCTGTTTGCAGCTTAGGACACACTCGGTATCACTCGGTGCGCATGCCGCTGTCCAAGTCAGCCCATTGGGGTGTGGAGCTGTAGCTCGTGATTGAATAAACACGCGCGCGCACACATGTACACGCACAGGCAACGAACACGCATACCAATAATTGATTGTTGTTCAGTTGCTCGTGTGTTGCTATTTGTATGTTTATACACATGCATTAGATATGGATATGTACATGTGTGTGTGTGTGTCATCCCTGTACCAAAGGGCTAAGTAATTTCGCACGGGGCCTGGCGGTCTTGTTCCTAGCCATGCCAATGAAGCTCTGGAACATGACTGGAAGGGAGATTGGACGCAGTTTCCTGTACCTGCAAGAAACTGGCATGGGTGACTGATGTCGCCTTGCAGCTTCGACCATGTTATCATATTGATTCGCTATGCATCGCTTGCTTCTTGGCAGTCCTGACATGTCAGTGATGCCGTCGCATGTTTGCCTTATTGGATGAGCCTGGAGACCGGTAATTTTAGACAGTCAAAAAGCAGCAGATTAGTAAATCTATACATAGGTAACAAGAGAAAAGAATGGGAGAAAAGAGCCACATTCCCGACACCCATTAGACCAAGAGGTCTACAGAAAAGTGTGTTTCAGTATGGACTGACTTTACATGCCTGTTCCGAAGCTCTTGGACTTTCACTGACTTTCGAGTGACGGCAAGATTCTGAAGATTGAAATTATTGTTGACAAGTTCGTTGAGCCTGTTCTGCTCTGTTCTTTTTTTGATTGAGTTCCTGTTCGCGCGTGTTGAAGTATAGCAGTGTCCCACATTCCTTCTTTAGGTCTTGAGTCTCCTTGATTCCCTTGAAGATACCCTGCTGATGCTCAGGAAATGAAATATGATTTTTCAATTTCACACGTGACAAGGACCCGTGAAGAAAGAACCCCAATGACTTTCTTGAAATGTCGGAATTCTTGTGGTTCTGCAACTAGATTCCAATTGAAAACAACACTTTCGTAACCGAAAACCTAATGTCGGATCTGCATTCATCTTACATGCGAGGACATAAGCCAGCACGACCTCCTCCATGTAGGGGAGCGGGGAATGCTGATCATATACATCAGCACCATTCATTGTGATTGCGTATGTTGCGACAGTACTTCTGATCAGTGCAGTTTGCTCGAGTGAAACTTTGATTGATACTGCACACTTGGTGAGCTGTTATGCAAGGGAGTGCGAACTGTTTTGCAAGGGAGTGCGTGCTGTCATGCAAGGGAGCGCAAGCTTCCTGAACCGAGTTTCGTTAGACGCTATCATCCTTGATCACGCTTTGGCCTCAGCCAGCACAACCCCCTCCATGTAGAAGAGTCGGGGAAGTGTTGATCGTTTTCACAACCATCATCACTGTGAGTTTCGCAGTCTGTAAAGTGAGGCCTAGACCCCCTGTGAGCCTGGAGACCTCACTGTTAGCATGGCACCCCTTCCAAGTGACGGTGTCTGTGTGTGTGTGACACCCTGTCACCAAGGGCTTGATGAGAGTGCATAAAAAAGCAGGGGGCACAGGCCCGTCTTGGATACCTGTGCCAACGAAGCTATTCCAAGATGGGGGAAGGGTGGTCTGATCAACCACCTGTACCTGCAAGTGTTTCTGCAAGTGTTTCTGCAAGTGCTTTTGCAAGTGAAGTGGCGAGGGGCCAAGCCAAAAAACCCAAATCGAAGAAGATGGAACTAGGCTACGAGCGTAGGAATACGTGCTAACTCATGTTTGACTTCGGTCAATCGAGGGTCATTCAAGTGTGTCATTCGGCTGGAAATCTGTCATAGTGCCAGTCGTGAGGCTCCAGCTTTNCAATCGAGGGTCATTCAAGTGTGTCATTCGGCTGGAAATCTGTCATAGTGCCAGTCGTGAGGCTCCAGCTTTATCTAGAAGGCTCGGTGGCCAGACGTATGAATACTCACCTTCGGGTGTAACAATTCCTCTGCAGTCTCTCCTGTAAACCCACTGCAAGATGTCGGGATAGCGTCTACTTGTGATCCTAAACGCGACAGGCCACTAAATGCGATATCCACTTGTGTCTCCTAAATGCAACATCTACTACGTAAATTCGACATCAACTACTCTACAACTTGTGTGCTTCAGCCATGAATTCGTTCCCGTGCTTTCAGTTCTTTTTCGGATCAGCTCCAGCAGAGCTGTCTTCTGGTCCGAGACGACAATCACATATGGTGGGGATACACATCCACCACCCCGCCCAGCACGTGGTCGGCCTCGCAGTCAACGAGATCCGTCCCGGCTTCGGAAGTTTCACATCGGCATTTTGCTGACCGCAGGAGTACCAACAGAGGCAGATCTCGTAGGGCCAGATCCTACACGCCGCCACGTTCGAGATCTACTACAAGATCTCCGCTGCCTAGAGTGCGTGTCTTTACCTTTTATAATTTTTACAGTCATGCAGTCATGTATTCATGATCGGTTGTGAGTTGCCATGCAGTCATGTTATCATGAGCATTCATGAGCGGTTGTGAGCTGTCATACAGTCATGTGTTCATGAGCGACTGTGAGTTCCCAACATATCATAACTCTTAGGAGCGCTGCCACCTCCACCGAGAGTCCCCACGGTCAACTTCGACGGCGGTACTAATTTGTTCGACCAACTCCACCACAGATCGATGCCAACACGGTGGATCCAGCACCCAGAGCAGCGCCCACGCGGCTACAAACAATGCTCTCGGCACCACAACCCCAGGCACCACTACCACGTCCACCTCCACCACACGCCCGTCCACCTGTGTTCGCACCTCCACCACCAGCACCACCGACACTCAACGTCTTCCCTCCCACACCTCCACCTGTTCCCACTGTTCCGACACCACCTGCTCCACCTTTGAACACCACATCTAAGACATCACCTCCCGTCCCACCACCCACTCCACCTGCACCACCTGTCAAATCCAACCCCACTATTCCACCACCTCCACGGGTCCCTCACCCACTTGTTCCACCAAAACAGTCCACCAGCACACCAAAACCACCAGTCATCATCAACACACCTACACCTTCCATCACACCCACACCCACAGCACCAACACAGATCACAAATCCACCGACACCGACTGTGGTTCTACCTGCAGATATTCATGAGGACGTGAAACAACAACAAATGAGAGCAGCGACCCATGGAGTATGTTTTCACATCACGAACCCCGAGACGTTCAATTATTCGCAAGGTCGTCGTGATTTACTTCTACAGAAGCACAGATTTATTCGATGCTGGAACCAACAAACTAATTGGATGTGTTGCAACATATTAAGTCTCTTACGCCTGGTGTCAGTGATGATTTCATGAACTGACGCTGTTGCGGAATTGTTTAACAAACAGAAAAGCGTCCATGATCTTTTGGGTCAGCTTATGCGTGACATGTCTGCTCTCAAAGAGCAATCCCAACAGCAAGATCCTCCCATGACTATCCCAGATACTCAGCCTTATTGTTGAAGTCATTTACCGTCATCTTGTACAGTTCAGGTCTTTGTGAAAGCATGTTTGCAGATTGCGTTGATGTGCTTGAGTTGGCAGATGCTTGTTTCATATAGCGACATGACAGCTCAGACAGTGACATGATGCATGTGGTCAGTTTCGTGTTCACAGCAAACAGCGGTAGATCTGTCATCAGTATCATGTCGTGGGGACAACAACACAGTGATCAGTGGTGGGCCGGCAGCTGGAACACCAAGAACAACAGCTGGTACGACAGTGGTTCGTGGTCCTCAGGATGGCAGTCATCAAAAAGCGCTCCCCCTTCCACACCCCCAAAGAAGAAACCCGACAACGAGGAGCTCGCTTCGCCCCAAGGGTACCGCAAACAAGAGTACAGTTTTCCTTCGTCATTTCAGCAGAGCCTGGATATCACGATGCTCATGAAGTATTCGGATTGAAGTTCCCGTCCAAGATCCTCCCTACAGCTTGGGCTTCGCAGCATTCCTTTGCCGGTCGTGACATACGTGAAGTATCTCTACATGAAGTATGCTACAAAGGGCTGGACAATTACCATCTTCGATCATTTGCTAATGGTCGATACGTAAATGTGATATTCGCACGAAGCATCAAAGAAAGCGTCTTCTCACCAGTCCTTACAGCGGTACGTGAAAGCAAGCTTGACGTAGATCAAGCGGCAGCCTCCTTTTGTCAACAACACAACATCACCATGGATAAAAGCAAATCTGAAGCCAACATCAAAAAGCTTCAGACACAAGCACTGGCCGAGTGGGTCGCACAGCAGCTCAAGCAATTCACACCTCCCGAAGATCCACCTGTCTCCATTCCCCAATCACCGTCCAGCACTAAACGTAAAACAACCCCAAGCAGCAGTACTCAACCAACCTCCAAAAAGCAGAAGCCTGCTTTCCCCACCACTGATGCCAATCCCACGCCATCACCAGCCAAAGCACCACCCACCGATTTTCTCACTAAAGCACTTACTTTTGATGGCAGTCCTGTGCAACGCACACTTGCAACTAACGCCCCAGCATCAGCAACACCGGGCGCTATCAACAAGTGGATTGAAAAGCTCCACCTCGACAAGAAGGTCAAACTCCAACTGGACAGAGCCATCAAAGGCATCAGCAAAGCTATAAAAGACATTCCAAAGGATGAACAAGCACAGATACAAGACCAAGCNTTGAAAAGCTCCACCTCGACAAGAAGGTCAAACTCCAACTGGACAGAGCCATCAAAGGCATCAGCAAAGCTATAAAAGACATTCCAAAGGATGAACAAGCACAGATACAAGACCAAGCAACAGCATATGGTCTACCAGTTTCTATGGCAGCTAAAGCGAAGAACTTGAGCTTGTCAAGATCATCTGTGCAGCGATTGCTTTAGCTGAGTGACTATGTGATGACATGTGCAGTTCTACCAGCTTACGTCGACATGCGCCTCGGCAGTTGGCAATTCTTCATTCTTTTGCATGTGTTAGTTTACAGGCAGCCTTACATGAACCATCCTTTCGAGACTTTCGCTTGACCTTACGTGGACTTGCAGCGACTACATCATTGTTGTCTACTATTCACGTGGCGGATTCTTGCAGTCGGGTTCGTATGTGGCGCCGTCGACTTGTTCAAGTGCATGGTCGACATTTCTCCGTTCGTACGATGATTCAAGCCTTTCACATACCGCACAGTACGTATCTTCTTTTCTCGGCAGCTTACACTGATGTTCAAGAGGACCAGACCGTAGCGCCAACATTTAAGATTCGAACGGAGTTTTACATTGGTTGTACATCATGCACTTGCCAACGTCGACAAGATGCAAGACTTCGCAAGTACAAGCAGTTGCAGCTATTTCAACCCATTTCTTGTGAATTGGCGTTACATTGGTTTCACAATCAAAACAGTCACAACAACATCCATGACTACATCATGGTTCCGCTTATTCCTTGTTACTCAGACTTACAGGTGAAAACGACTGAGGCCAGCCTTATTCAGAAGTGGACTCCGATGCTTAATTTTCCATTTATTGTCAGACTCATGCCCACCAAGAAGGTCACGTCTACGAAGCAGTTCGTTCATTTGCTTTCCACCAAGTTTGGTGTGCCTGGCAACAGATTGTTTCGAAAGCTCCGACACATGTTATTTCAAACTATGAGATTGCGTCTGTATCATCGCAGTTTCTTTCAGAATGATCATCAATGGCACATACTTTTTCAGCTGGCTGAGAACTCGTATCAGTCCTTCCAGATGGCCAAGTCATTACGCAGCGCACAGTATTCTACGGACCAGATTTTCGCACTTTATCGCTTGGCCACTAATTTGGAAGATCCGCCTCGATCCAGAGTTCGAGGCCTACTCAAGAAAACAATACAATTCAAAGGCGCCATGCTACCTTGCCGCGCTAAAGCGCTGCTTATTCCGGTTCTTGCTCACAGTAGCTTTCCGACGCAAGTTCGATCCTAACTTAGACACATCGTGATTGAACGCAAGGACTTTCTCACTCCATTCCATCTACCCGTTTGTAGCGTTATTCCTGGTAAATTTCCTACCATGGAGAATAAGCTCTATTCTCATTTCGGATGGATGAAGAAGTTTTCTTGGGATCATCCTCCTCAGTGTCCTTGTCAGCGAATACGTGAGCTACACCCTGATCTTACCACAACATCCATTGCAGGTGTTGATCACAATTCCTCTGAAGCCAGGTTACTCAATGTTTCCCGTCGGTTGAAGTTTTGGCTGTCATGCAGTGCCCAAACCCAAGTATATCCTGACTTTGAAGAGTATTGTCGTATCAGCTGGCACGCGGTTGATCAATGGTTGAAGCACTACAAGATTGGTGGTATTCAGTATGGTGGTGTTCAGTATTCTTCGTGGCGTGAATTTATCAACAAACAATGGATTATTCATCGAAGATCAGCTTTTGTTCTTGTAAGCATGGCAGACATCAGATTTTTACGTGCACTTGTGGCTGACCTGGTGGTTCAAGGACGTGATCATGCCGCTGCTCATATACATATCTACTGTCCTTTTCTCTACCATCACGTTCTCAAATCCACATTTGGTGACCCCAAAGTCTACACCAGAAGAAACATGACTCCAACTGCAGCTCAGAAACATGTAACTCAAATTGCTGCCAGTGCATGGCTACGCAAGTACCGATGGGGTATCAGAGAACATACTGACGTCCCTACATCATACAGTCTTCTCAAGGCGAAGAAGAAGTTTCTGGGAGCTCGACCTATCATCAACTATCAATCCTTTCCTTTCGGTCGTCTTTTCCGATGCACTGCTTTTGTTCTCATGGCCATGATGAAAGATGTGTTTCCACATTCTTTTGGAAATGCAACATTACCACAGATGTTTTCATCACTTCATTCTAGTCCTTCTGAGCATCATCTTCTCCAATCGAATCAGGACCTCGTTGGCTTTTTCACTTCCATTCCCGCTGATCGCATACATAATGCCGTGAATTGGATGCTTCAGAGGTACAAGGAATTGCATCAGGACACTGACAACATGATTTTCACTGTCTTTCCTAAAGAGAAGGATGTACAGCTTCGCATTTTTCGTTGCACCAAACGAGCTCTTCAAGGACGAGCATTTTATATTCGACTTGGCGACATTCTTCCTTTGTGCATGCTTTCTCTTCAAACTTCGCTCTTTACACAAATGCAACAAGTTTTTCAACAGGTCCGTGGAAGTGCAATTGGAAACCAAATTTCACCAGTTTTAGCTGACATTGCTGTTAGCTACGTCGAACAACAATGGTGGATTCAGAACGAGCACCTTATTCGACCTTTTCGCGACCACTTTTGCATTTGCAGATACGTGGACAATCGGTTGGTTGTATTCTCCGAAGCCATTGCACATTGCTCATGGATGAAAGAGTTATGTCAGCTTGAGTTCTATCAACATCCTGTTGAGCTTGAAGAAGTTGAATCCGGCGAGTTTCTTGGTACAGTTTTGCATCCTGCTGAGAGACGTCTTGCATTCATCATTCCGAATAAGCAATTTCAGTTTAAGCCTTCGAATTCTGCTGGTAGTGACAGCCACAAAATGGCTGCAGTCAACAGCAGGATGTCTCTGTGTCTCTGTGTGTCTGTGTGTCGGTGTGTCTGTGGTTCTGTGTGTCTGTGTGTCTGTGTGTCTGTGTGTCTGTGTGTCCGTGTGTCTGTGTAACTGTGTGTCTGTGTAACTGTGTCTCTTTTTGTTCTGTCCTGTGTCCTGTGTCCTGTGTCCTGTGTCCTGTGTCCTGTGTCCTGTGTCCTGTGTCCTGTGTCCGTGTCCGTGTCGCTGTCGCTGTCTGTGTCTGTGTCTGTGTCTGTGTCTGTGTCTGTGTCTGTGTCGGCGTGTCTGTGTGTCTGTGTGTGTGTGTCTGTGTGTGTGTCTGTGTGTGTGTCTGTCTGCGTCTGTCTGTGTGTGTCTGTGTGTGTGTGTGTCTGTGTGTCTGTGTGTCTGTGCGTCTGTGCCTCTGTGCCTCTGTGCGTCTGTGCGCGTCTGTGCGTCTGTGCCTCTGTGCCTCTGTGCCTCTGTGCTTCTGTGCCTCTGTGTGCCTCGGTGCCTCGGTGCCTCGGTGCCTCCGTGCCTCGGTGCCTCTGTGTCTCTGTGTCTCTGTGTCTCTGTGTCTCTGTGTCTCCGTGTCTCCGTGTCTCGGTGTCTCGGTGCCTCTGTGTAACTGTGTCTCTGTGTCTCTGTGTCTCTGCGTCTCTGTCTCTCTGTCTGTCTGTCTGTCTCTGTCTGTCTGTCTCTGTGTGTCTGTCTCTGTCTGTCTGTCTCTGTCTGTCTGTCTGTCTCTGTCTGTCTGTCTGTCTCTGTCTGTCTGTCTCTGTCTGTCTGTCTCCGTCTGTCTGTCTGTCTGTCTGTCTCTGTCTCTGTCTCTGTCTCTGTCTCTGTCTCGGTCTCTGTCTCTGTCTCTGTCTCTGTCTCTGTCTCTGTCTCTGTCTCTGTCTCTGTCTCTGTCTCTCTCTCTCTCTCTCTCTGTCTCTGTCTCTGTCTCTGTCTCTGTCTCTGTCTCTGTCTCTGTCTCTGTCTCTCTCTGTGTGTGTGTGTGTGTGTGGGTGTGGGTGTGGGTGTGGCTGTGGCTGTTGTCGTTGTTGTTGTGGTTGCGTCTGTGGTTGTGGTTGTGGCTGTNTGCGTGTGCGTGTGCGTGTGCGTGTGCGTGTGCGTGTGCGTGTGCGTGTGCGTGTGCGTGTGCGTGTGCGTGTGTGTGTGTGTGTCATCCCTGTACCCAAGAGCTAAGTAATTTCGCAGGGGGCCTGGCGGTCTTGTTCCTAGCCATGCCAATGAAGCTATGGAACATGACTGGAAGGGAGATTGGACGCAGTTTCCTGTACCTGCAAGAAACTGGCATGGGTGACTGATGTCGCAGCTTGCAGTTTCGACCATGTTATCATATTGATTCGCTATGCATCGCTTGCTTCTTGGCAGTCCTGACATGTCAGTGATGCAGTCACATGTTGGCCTTATTGGATGAGCCTGGAGACCGGGTAAATCGAGACAGTCAAAAAGCAGCAGATTAGTAAATCTAGACATAGGTAACAAGAGAAACAGAGCAAAAGAATGGGAGAAAAGAGCCACATTCCCGACACCCATTAGACCAAGAGGTCTACAGAAAAGTGAGCGTGTGTGTGTCACACATATATATATATATACATATGTGTTTATATATATATATATATACTCAATCAATATATACATATACATATATATATATAGGTACACACACACATATATATGCACACCCCATTGGGTCTGTCTGCGCATACGGGTGTGGGTGTGTCTATCTCGAAGTCCACCCGACCGAAGTGCCAGGAGCCTGACACAATGTGCGCGTGTCTGAGGGAAAACAAGATGTTTGCTTCTGCTTTCCTGGGCAGCGACGGCATGGATTGACACGGCTCATGACTGCTATGCTGCCACGTACATTCTGAGGGTCTGGCAGTCGTTCCTTGGTACCTCACAAGTCTGTTGGACTGTCACTTGACTTCTGCCACTTGCATCCACCTGCAGACTTACTTTGCCTGTAAGCTTTTCTGACAGCCACAAAAGTCGAAACATGTGGCAAACTGTTGGTGTAATGCTCTTTCCAAGGTCACGGTCAGCATCTCGCTGCAGACGGAACTGCTTTTGGAGTGCAATCCTTTTGACTGCGAACTCCTGGATTTCTGAACGCAAAGAGCCAATACCACACAAAAGGGGGCAACCTAGACTAAACACCATCGGCAGTCCTCGCCCTTGTGTTTCGGCCGCCAACATCGATGGACTGTTCCCTGCGCGCCTTTCCCGAGCTGCTCCGAGAGTATGTACCTCCACCACCACACGAAGTGACAGCTCAGCTGGTAGCATGATTTCGCAAACCAGGCAAAGGAATGTACAAGATGCTTCGAGGTTTCCCTGCAGCTTTGAGCAGCAGCAGGTCTCTCCGAAGTCGCAGTCCACAATACTTATACTTGCACTGGAAAGAGTAAGTTGTCACAGCATGTTGCTGTTTAACTGAGACATGGCATGTGGACCATGCGGGGCACGGGTCATCCTCCGGACCGAAAAGACGCCTTTCTGCCTCGAAACGACAAGGGCCAACTGGTTTTCCCATACCATGCATCCTTGTACATGTCGCAGCAGTTGAAGGAACCCGGCACTAGCCCGTGCGATCAGATCAGCGATGGTCCTTGACAAACAAATGCCTGACTCGTGCAGATGAGCTCAGATGGTTCGTGCCTGGCCTGTCATCTCCAGCCTCAACCGCAGAAGTCAGAGGCGGCTGCTTTTGGCAGCGACTATATCAGAAGAAGGCTAATGGCAGGGTGAGCGTGTCGCAGGCTTTGCACGCCAGGCTCTCTAGTCTGAAAACATCCTCTTTCACTTTGTACATCCAGACATCCTAGCCGAGCTAGTGACCGCTGGGGGCCGGCAAGAGTCCACGGCCTCGCCAACTTCCCGCGCGATCCGGCTCCGGGCCCATTGTGAAGCAGAAACAGCAAAGGCTCGCTTGTCTGGCTGATGTGCAAGTCCCTGCCCGGCCTTACCCATCCGTCGCTTAGGTAGTTCCTGTCCCGATCGATGGAACAAAGCGGTACAAGACGGCCGCGGATCTCCCGCGATCACTTCGACTTGCATGCACGGCCTTCAGCAGAAGCTCTGCAGCCAAATCCTGCCAGTTTTCGCAAGTCGTCTTTCGAGCGTGAGGCTGCGGGAACTGGCTCCGAGATGCTCCGAGGCCTCCCATTTCTCCATGACCTGCATCAGCAACACTGACCAACTCATGTTACTCAATGCATCTCAATGCTACGGCATAGAAAAGGAACAGGTGCTTGGTTGGAGGGGTACTGCTTGATTAGGGGCACACTGACTTTGACACCGCCTCAGCCTGTGAAGCTTGCCTGGCCTGCTGTAGTGTCGATGCACCCACTTTGGAGCACCTGATGATGGGTGCAAGGGCGTTGGCAGCCATCTTCTAAAATGCACGGAAGCACATCCTGTCGATGCCCGGTCTCTCAGCCAGATGCCAGGCGCGAGTCTTGGGCAAGTACCTAGGGCCGGCATGGGCCGGCATGCTGATAATCCGCAAGCTTCGTTGCTGGGCGAGACAGTCCAGCAGTGCTTGCAGTGCAGCGCAGCTCGGAACATCCAAAATATGCAACATAGCAAGTCACGCTGACAGCGACAGTGTCTCAAGCCATTCCTGGCGATCAACAGCCCTGAGATGTTCCCCAGACCATGTGCACATGGACAGATTGATTTATGTCCTCCAGGCCAGGAATCTGCACAGACTCCTTGACAAGTTGAGTGGATTCTAAGATACTTCTTTGGTCCCGGATCGAACAGGCGCAAGGATGCCTTCTCGGTCTCCTCTGGTATCTCTGGCTGCCATGGCTGCGGACTGCTCGGTCGTGCCTCGCGACCAGCATTGTGCAGCACAGTACGCGCCGCCGCGCCGCGGCGCCGCCCCTCTGAGACGCCGACCTCTTCTGGCCTACACAACGACAGCAGAACGACTATTCGGTTCCTTCTGTTTCAGCATCCTCTCCAGAGACCAGCCTCGGCAAGGATCGGAGCCTTTCGGGCAGTGCGAGTGCGCAAACACGTTTAGCCATGTTTGCAGCGCGATGCGTTGAGCCTCTCGGCCAGTCTTCGGAAGACCTCACCGGCACCTCAAAACGTAGGAAGTCAAGCTTCCCTTCACAAATGCGCAGCCCCATCCAGCGACAAGGCTAACACAAGTACTAAGCTCAAAATCACATCCAGGCTTCCGAGCTTTCCTCGTCGAAGGCCACACCATGGGATATGAGGAAGGGCAGCCATGCCTTGTAGGAGCTGACGCATGGAACTCGCAGCTCATCTGAAGAAATGTAAGTTGTCGATAACAGTCACCGCCAGCGGTGGTGGCCTGCAAAGCATCAACGGCCTCGGTGTCCACCGGGGCCAAATGCCTAGGCAACGCAGAAAAACAAGCGACGGAGCGGACCAGCAGTAGACAACGGATCAGATGGCCGGGCGTTCACAGAACGCAAGCTCGCCGCACTGGGTGGTAGATTTACGATTCTCATCCCTACAGTAACTCTTTGCAGGACATCAGCTACTGGCGCAATACAGCCCAACCGACGCTCAGAGACTCAGGCTCCAGGACCTCGTCATCGAAAGGCACATCAGGCAGCTCCAACTTCAGCGCTCGCCTGCACACAAACACACTCGACAATGGCATTCGCCCGACAGGAATGCAAGCCCTAGGCCTGAGGAGTTCGACGGTTACCATAAGCAGCCTGACAGCTGAAAGACACCAGTGCCTAGGAAGTGGCATCATACTCGTGACTAGTGCTGCATCCCAGCCTGGCTGTGACACGGGCGATACTAAACTAGCCGGCCCACGAAACTAAACCGTGAGCTGTAGACTAGCCGTGACATGATATGAAACCCTGCATCGAGGTGCTAGGATCGACTGCTTTTGACTTGTTTCGACCGGCTGCGCTATAGAAAAGTGAAGAGGTGACTGAAAGCTTGTGGGTGTGCATCCCTCCCTCTGTCTGCAAATTAAATTACGTTTATGTATATGCATATCTGTATAATTCTGTATATCTGCACGGGCTCCAAGAGGCAACGTTGTCTTCGAGACTTCGCTCCACAGCATCCGGGCAGACACCCAGTTGCCTTTTGAGTAGTAGCTGTAGGTGGCTTTAGTTGCGCTTGCCACTCTGCCATAATGTCGTGAAAGGTTGCAGAAAGCCAGTCGTCTGCAACATGCGCATCCGCTAGCTCAGCTACACGAGCCATACGGCCGCGCCACATAGCTCCTCAACTGGCGACTAGACGAGTTTAACAAGTTTGTCCGAAGACCGTGCCAGCACTGCTTGCTTGTTCCGAACCAAGCATCCACTTCGCACAATCCCGGGCTGAGTTATTTATTTCCTTATTTCATTCCAAACTGACAAGCTTGGAAATCTAGGTCCAGAAACAACTTCACACAGTCGCGAATTGTGGTCGCTAGCCTCTCCACTGGCCTCTTTCGGCATGGCAATGGGCAAAAGCTGCGCACAGCCCGGCCGCACTAATTTCCATCATCAAAATAATAAGTTAAAGAATTCAAAGTCGCCAACGTCTCGGCCTTGGGTCACTGCAGATTGGCTGTCCCGTCCACTGTTCCTGCTACCAGTACCTAGCGTTGTCAATCTACAACTCCTGAGATTAATTCACCCGTGCTGTCGCACAGCATCGGCGACGGCGTCGCGACCCGTCGGCACATTGGCAAGCCGTTTTGGAACTCAGTAGTCGAACTTTCGAATTTGGAGCCTTGTGCTCGCATTTGCCTGATGAATTCTATAAATGTCATACAAACCTAGCTGGGCTCGATGAACCACTGAGCTGAAACAAGGCCTCGGGAGGCATGCCCATCTCAGGGTTAGTCTTAGGACGTGGTACTAGTAGTTTTGAGAACATCTCAGAAGCAATCACAAACACAGAACCGATCTTCTCTTGCCAGATGCAACTGCATAAATCCGGGGCCCTCACACTCCTTTCCAAGACACCCTCCAATGCGGTCTGCATAGAGCTTGAATGCCTCACAAAGCAAGGCAGGAAGCACGATTGACCGACGCCGCTGTAGCCCTTTGTTCTGGAGTGTCACCACGGCCTGACCGCTAAATCACGCTCGGGTCCAAATGCACGCACCTCAGAAGTAGGAAGAGTTCGCAGGAACCACACTGAGACTCGGCGTCACTTCGCCCAGAGGGCCATGAAACCTTCAAAATTCGGTGATTTTCGTGTCGGTTTGAGATGATGTCTTTATTCCCAAATCCGCGGCCGCCCTCTCATTGGGGCCTTCTTCGGTACAGAGCATGTCCTCTGACTTCAACTTCTGTCCTGTAGGTTCTTCTGCATGGAACTTACTGTACACCTTGACGGGGTGATGTCGATCTAGGATCAAAGCCTGAACATGCTGCATCTTGTGCGTGGAAAACGTCACACAAATCCGGCTTCTGAGACAAGTCAGAAGCAGGCTGCCACAACGATAGCACTGCGGGCGTGCTACGGGGCACGTCGAAAGCGCCAACACCGAGAATTTCGCTGTATTAGCACCAGTGGGGCATAAGATTTCGACAGCTATGAAACAAACAGGTCTCTGGGTGAGATGTAGGGGGTAAGACGAGGGTTAAGTATCAACAACATGTTGCGACACATAGGACGGCTTCTTACAATATCTTAATCGAGGAAGATGCTTGAGACAAAGTATGTACAGAGCCAAAAGGACCCAGACTACGAGGCCATGCGAGCTGTAAATTTCTGCCGCGGGGTCTTTACTTTTTCCCTGCACTTTTCAGCACAACAGACCATGCAGAGATATGTTCTGCGGCAGTCAGAGATGGTCCCCGCCCTGCGCCCACGCCAGCTCTCCCACGGTGTGGTCTGGAGGCGAGCACGAAATCTGCATTGCTCGACATGGGCCTAGGCTTGGGATCTTGGCATAACGGCAACATCCTGAAATGCCAGGAATGGGCCGCTTGGTGAACAATTACCCTATGTAATTACCCATGACTGCTGGTGCTTCCGGATCTTGATGTTATTCCGACGTCTCAGCAGTAGCTCATAACTACAGGGACGGAAATTTCGAGAGCGAGGGGCAATCCGAAAAAAAAAAAAGCAAACCTGCCTAAGAGATCCTAAGGGGCATTTACACCCACCCACCCACCAACCCACCCACAGGGGGGGCAACGCTGCAGGTAAGAGTGATTTTTGTTTGCTGTCGTTGCTTTTTTGCTGTCCTTGCGGGGCACGTTTTTTTTGCTGTCGTTTCGGCGGCGCGTTTTTTTTGCTATCGTCTCGCGGGGCGTTTTTTTTTGCTGTCGCTGCGGGGGCGCGTTTTTTTTGCTGTCGTTGTGGTCCCCTGCGCGTTTTTTGCTGCCGGGCACCACAACGACAGCAAAACAGAAAACGCGCCCCCGCATCGACAGCAACAGAAAAAAAGTGCCCCGCAACGACAGCAAAAAGGCAACGACACACTCTTACCGATGGGAACCAATTTTTTTTGCTGTCGTTGCGGGGGCGTGTTATTTTTTTTGTTGCTGTCGTTGCGGGGACCGGGATTCACTCACTCACTGGCTTCCTGGGTCCGCGCAACGACAACAAAGATATCATAAAGCAACGACAGCAAAAAACACGGGTTCCGCAACGCTGCACCATATATGCCGGTTCCCCTGCACAGTCTACATAAAGGCAAATTGTGTTGTGCAGTGGGTGCGGGGGCCGTGGTCCCAGCGCAAAGTTGGAAGATTTCGGGTGATGCTGTTGTCGGATCAGCCGTTGCAATGCCGCCTAGCTGTAGGGCTTATGCCAGGAAGAACAGCGCTCTAAGCTGCCAATTCCATAAGTGGCGGTGGAAACCTCCACCGGTGGGACTTCCTGGGTTCGGGTTCGCAATATAAGCGAACCATCGTTTCATCCGTTTCCATTCGCGCATTGTCGGACGTTGGTGGATGTCACGTCTGACGGTTGGTCATTGCAGCTCGGGTTTGTCCATTCTCACAGACTCAGAAGTCGGTCAGTGTGAGTACAGCTGTAGATAAGGATCATCGAAAGAGCACAGGAGCTTTCACAACGCAGTGCAGTCTGAGGTCCACGGCCATTGGTTGCCGCCCATGGCCTCAACCTCCACGCCCGGCTGGCTGCTGATCCAAGCACGGACGCTCCCATCATTGCGGCGCCCATCCTGCCACCAAACTGCTTCGGAGACCGGCCCAACACAGGTTTTGAATTCGTGCATTTCTAGGCTACCGCCGTCTCAGGCGCTCCTTGCGAAGGAATTGGTTGTAGCGGTATGCGAAAAGCCCCGCAACCTCAAAGCAGCACGCACTCCGGGATGTATGAGGAGTTCCACGAGGGCAACCTACCAGACATAGCAGGGACAGATATCCTGCTTTCCTGACTGCCGGCACAAGGATGCTCTGCACGGGATCCGTGCAGCAGCTCGGAGCACCAGGACTGCGTGTATTGGCCGGGTGTCGGCAACGGTCGGCAACGGATCAGCAACACCGGAGAGTCCAATGAAATCAGGGCCGTCCGGGACGAAAACATAACAAAGCCATCACGACAATGGCCATGCAACAGCCCACCCTTGGCATCCGGCGGACGGGCCAGGAACATGTCGCATACCATGCTCCTGGAGACATTGATTTCACCAAACTCCCCTGATCAGCTGAGCTCTCACGCTCAGAAGGCAAGACGGTTGTCCACTCAAACGCTTCGTAGTAGGCGTCCTTGAGGTGAGCGTAAAGCTCCTTCCTCCAAAGCAACTCAGAATGATGGTTCGTACCCTGTGCAGTTGCTTGGGTTGCTTCAAGGACGTCTGCATATCGCTCGGAAGCAATCTGTGCATCAAAGAGCAGCATAACTCATGCCTCATCTGCACCTCCACATTCTGCTTCTCTGCCTGAGCGGGGACTAGTACTGTGCAGGATGCCGTGCCGTTGAGACTAGACTGCAAGAAATCCGCGGAGCAGAAGGCAGCGACAAAGGCACGGGCCCGGCGGCGCGATTCGCGTGCGGGCGGGCCACCCAAGCTCCGACCTCTCACTGCTTCGCGAGTTCGCAGCGCGAAGCGCGGCCACACTTTGGAATCCGTCTGCCCCGCCTCCAGCTCCAGTCGTTTTCGCCTCAAGTCAGCTTGCACGCAGCTCCCTCGGTCCCTCTGGTACGGCCGAGTCACGGGAGCTGGGTGGCTTTTCGAGCTCCACTCGCACTCCCAAGCTTCAGGACATGGATGCTGCCACCTGAGTCCCCATTGGCTCACTTCAGCTGCAAGTCGGTACTACTTGCCGGGTGCTTCTGATGCACTGTGTCAAGGACCACTGGTTGGACCACTCGTTCGTCCAGTCCTGGTTGGACCACCTCTCCGAATTCCGCGGCTGGAGGTGCTGGCCTGCTGACCCATCCGGAGGCTCTCAACATCTTCCAATTGCGACATGTCAGAAGCTGGCCTTGTTCACGGTCCTCCTCCGAATGAAAGAGCCTTATCAAACGCGCAGCGCACGAGTTGCCACTACTCTTCTCTTGCATCCGTTGATTTATCATCGCTGTGCATCCCGCCCCAAAACACGCGGCATAAACTCTCAACGAATTCTCGAAATTGCCAATCCTGCAAATTCTTGTCGGGTTCTGAGCAAACCTCTGCTCGTCCCCTGGCCGACCCCTCGCCGTGGACGACTAAGGCCGCTACAGTAAGGAGGAGCAGGGGGAGCTGCTTCCAAAACTGATCTCGCGGCTATAACTTCAAAGGGTCATGCTAGTCATGCTACTGCAATGAAAAGCTGTCGCGTCTCATCGCAAGTGCTCACTGTCCGGAATTGGCCTTGTGTCCGGTAGACCACATTTTGCTGACTAGGCCTTGTGCAGGAACTACATTCGCTTCGCATCAACGATCTTGAGCGTTGCTGAGGTGAGATGCCAACACCACACAACGCAACAACGGTTTTCGGTCATGCGTACCACACATCCCCAGCATCTACTCTCGTCGTTCTCACATTGTCACGAACTTTCCCGAAAATCGAAAAAGCGCCCTTTTGAATTGCGTGTGTGATTTCACATAGCATTTCGTTGGAAGAGGACCGATGTGCAGAGTCGGCATTGGGCAGCTACTGTGCGAATGCCGAGAGGAAAGGTCAAGGCAACTGGGGCCAACACTTCAAGACTTGGGCGTTCCACGTCGCCACAGACCGACAGCTCAAACGGAGCCGAAGCGCCGGAAACTCGACCTTCTCCACCTGAGGCAGGGCGGGAGAGGCAGAGGTCAAGAAGATTCAAGAATGACTTCAGTGACCGCGGCCTTCTCCTGCTCACCACAGACCTGTGGAGAAGGCCGCCAAGATTGGATTTTGCTCGGCCCTCCATTCCGCGCAAGGCCTTGCACCTGACGAACTGGCTGTGGAGCGACATAGGTCCTTGGCTCTTCATGGCTGAGACTTCGCAGCTAGAGACATCCCCGCTTCTTTCTCCGGAACTGAGCCCCAGCCAAAGCCACTGTCGGTTTCAGCCACGCTGTCAACCCTGAGTTGAGAAATGTCTAGGATCTTCTAACGCAAAGCCGGGGGACCTGGCGCCTCCTCCGACTGAGTGTCGGACCCTTCGAGGTTTGTTTCCTGGACAAGATTTACTGTTACAACGCTGGCATGAAGCCTCCTGCAAGCCGTGACTGCACAGCTCCATTCACCTCATCTACCTCCTCCGGGAGCTCGTTGTTTGCTTCGGACTCCTCAACACATAGGAGTCTGCATCTGAACTTAAGGAACCAGGGAGACAAGCAGGAGGCAGGAGGCAGGAGGCATCCCCTCGGCTTCGGACGCTGTCCGTCTCGGACCGATCACCTCCAAACACTGCAAAGAAGCGGCCCTTCATCCCGGGCCAACAGCCATTAGCACCAGCCTGGCTCAGCTTCTGTGTTCAGCAGCTCGTTCATCTGCCTCACTGCTCTGACGCTGACTCGTGAGGACTGGATCTCCTCACCCCAAACATCACCGAATCCAGATCGTATAGTTGTATAGGCCCTTGACGCCAGCATTTCCGTCTCCAAGTTCCTGAGAGTCATACAGGCAAAGCTGCCAAGCCAAGACCACAAATTGTATGAAAAGAGCTTGCTTCGGCGCGGCCTCTTGGAGAGGACACCTGCCACCTCCTCTGTCTCCTCTGCCTGTCATGTCGGGATCACTTCAATATTCGGCTGCAAACGAAGTACCCTTGTTGTCTGTGTCTTGACGCGTCTCAGAAAGGTTTCCACACGCCTCGGTTTCCTCGGTCTCCTCCGTTTCCAGGTCCTCAGTCTCTGGGTCTTCGGTCTCCTTCTCGCTGCTGGCTTTGCTGGAGGTCTTCACCTAGCGTGAACCCGTGCAGCACGCAAAGCTCAGCATCTGCGAGGAAGATGGAAGGTTTCAGCTTCTGGCGAAGCACACAATTCACGGAGCTATATATATATATCTATATATCTATATATCTATATATCTATATATCTATATATCTATATATCTATATATCTATATATCTATATATCTATATATCTATATATATATATATATATGGTCAGGCGTCTGGCGTTCCCAGCCCCC
>BGNK01001175.1:107391-151959 GCA_003297005.1 Symbiodinium sp. clade A Y106 | reverse complement strand
GCTGGTGCTGGTGCTGGTGCTGGTGCTGGTGCTGGTGCTGGTTGTTGTTGATGTTGTTGTTGGTTGTTGGTTGTCGGTTGTTGGTTGTGGTGGTGGTGGTGGTTGGTGGTGGTGGTGTTGGTGCTGGTGTTGGTGTTGTTACTGTTGGTGTTGTTGTTGTTGTTGATCCGAGAGGTGCGTGCGCACCGGAGAGTTTCCGCGCGAGCGCGTAAACGGGGTGGAACAAGTTCCGGACATACGGGCATTTTCAAACGGAAGGCAGCCAAAGCAGTGCGGTTGTAGCAAAATGCCTATGAAAATGTGCGCAGCCCGCGGGCAAAGGGCCGTGAACATGCCGGAATGGGGACCCAGTGTACGGTCGAACCAGGGGGGGCAACAACCACAACCAAAAAGGCAATGGGGCCCCAGTATACGGTTCAACCTTGTTGTTGTTGTTGCAGCGGCTGCAGCCACAGTAGTTGTAGTCGCATTAGCCGTCGTCTTCGTCGTAGTAGTCGGGCGGGGCACATGCCACTGGCACATGCCCGTTCAGCGTGTGTTTCATACCGATTGCTTTCGACCCACTGGAACGAGTTTAAGAACCAATAGCAAAGCAGTGGCTACAAACTGTGCATTTGCAGTCCAAAACTACCGCTGCCATCTTCACCATGGCCAGTACAGGAATTTGCATGAACTTGGCGTTTCCAATACTCGCTTGTTCGCAGTAGTTTAGTAAAACCTTCTTCTTCTTGCAGGGGACTTGTCCCATCAGTCCCATCCAGTCAGCTTCAGCAAGGAGAGCTGTGTGAGCAGATTGCCCAAGAGGCTGCTCAGCTGCGACAGCAAATGCAAGAGAGCGCAAAGCTTAAGTTTTACAGGGTCCAGGGTTTGGGGGCTCAGTGCCGCTGGCGATCGCTTCGGCGGTCAACTGATACTTATAGTCACTGCTTGGCTCGGAGGTGGGGAGAATCCGTCAAAAAGCACAGTGTATCCGCAGCTATATAAGCACGAGAGGGGTCTCCCAAAGTCGGACTTCGGCACATCAAAGACGGAGGCTATTAGATGGACCGAACGTGCAGGTTTCGACTTTACTGGAAAAGCGCTAACCGAGGCCAAGCGGCTGACATTCAAAAGTTTCGCCCGTGTGGCTGCCATTTATGGAGGCTTTCTGTTGGTTTGGAGACAGCGAACATCGCATGCACTGGGCTTGGAGTTGCCTGTGTTTCGGAGTTGTTTTTCGGAATCTGTCGAGTACATTTTAGGTGCCGACTTCGTGTGTGGGTGCTGCTCGCCTCTATAGCAGGCCAAATCAGCCGACGATACCTCCGAAGTTTGACCAGCCCGCGTCCGTAAGCGCTTCCTCACACGGTCCACGAGGGCAGTGTGCTTAAGATGTGCGATCAGTCTTCCCCACACAGGTCCTGCAACTCTTGGACGAACACGACTGAAGCGGAAAATCCAGTGCGGCGAAGCACCGGATTTCCAAGATCGACAATAAAGGGAGACCGCCCTAGGCCCTAACGCCATCAGCCAGAAGAGGCGCCGATCCCCTCCAGCAGCTGCGCGACATGGCGGGCGGTGTGGCCGCCCGACTTCATGGAGTGTCCATGAGGGACCTACGTGAAACCGACCTATGGGCTGCAACACGATTTGGGGGGACGAAAACGTCCGAGACGTTTGTTATAGAAGCCTCCATTTGCTAATGAGTGCCATGCTTGGACGAAGCTGTCGAAATAATGGACGGGATCCACGTCATTGCTTACAAGACGCGTGACATAGAACTCCTTCCTGAGCTTCCTCAGCTCCCGTTCTCGGGTCTCGCTTGCAGGAGATTGTCGTTTGTGCACCGGGGCGCATGGACGACTTCCTGCAGCGTGGCGCGACTCTGCTTGAAACATTCTCACTTAGACTGCAATGGTAGCCGCTGGAACCACAACACTTTCTGCAGTTCACAAGCCAGGACAGGGAATATCCTCCAGGTCTTAAACAACACATCGTATAGCGCGATGGGCCACACCGGGCCGGTGCACATTTTTACTTGGCAGTGACGGGGCTTGAGAGGCAGAGAGACGAGCACGGATTGCGTTTAGAGCTGTCTTGCACGATCCACAGAGTCCGTACTGGACTTAGGCCTGTTTGCATCCACGGTTGCAGGAAATCAGATATTCATGCCGAGGTCAATTACGGTGTATAGGCGCTGTCCGCCACCAGTTTTCGACTGGCACTTGCCTCGTCTGTGAAGCCGTGCCAGGTCGTCAGCATGGAGGAAGTGAAGTGGCCGAACTGCATGCAGTCCATAGAGTCCATAAGTTGTCCTCAGAACACCAGTCACGGCAAGTCCGAGAAGCTTACACACCCAATTGCCAGTAGAATTCCCAAGACCTCCTCATATATGGCCCCGTCAGGGATCGGGTGCTCAAAATTTGGATGTGTTTGCACACACTGTTCCGGCACTTGACCTTGGTGAATTGCAGGAACAAGCCAACTGTTTACGTGCAGGTTCCTGGTGGTAGATGAAGCAGACAGAATGTTGGACATGGGCTTTGAGCCGCAGATTCGCCGCTGGGTCAATCAAGTCCCAGTGGAGCTTCCTGCTGAAGGAGAAGAGACGATCATAGTACTTAGAAGTTCGACTTCTGGCGGCTAGCACAGGGAAACCTTTCGCAAGTAGCTAGGAGGACCGGGTCGCAAAACGCGGGCTCGTCTTGACTTCAAGGGATGTCGGAGAGTTAGAATCGAAGCACAAAAAGAGCAGAAGCTTTGACACTCACGAGCCAGAATCGCATCGGACCTGAGGAAACATTATTGAAAACTATGGCATGCCAGAGCCCGGCGAGGCTCCCCTCCGACGAGTCTCAAGATACGAACAGGACATCATCTTTAGGGGCAGTATCAAGATCCTCCCTCGCCAGTTGCTAGAAAGAGCGTCCCTGGCGGGCGCCCCAATCAAGGGCCCTGCAGGCCATCTTCACAAGCCAACTGCGTGCAGCAAACTCCGTGGATGGTGAAGATCACACTGAGATGATGCGATGCTGACGTGAGTTTAAGTCGCCTCACTTGCCCGTGAGCAGGCACATGCAGAGTGAGCAAAGCAAAGGAAGCAACGACCCCAAGCTCAAGCTCCAAGCTCCTTCGGAGGGCGGGCGCCAGACCATGATGTTCTCGGCCACATTCCCTCAGGCTCAGCATGACCCTGCAGTGGGTATTCAGTGGTGTGATCTCGCCAAAGTTCGGAGGGATAATGAGGAGTTCTCGACCGCCTACAGGAGATGCAAGACATGGCCTTGGACTTCCTCGATCCAGCCTACTACGGCATTAAGGTTGGTCAGGTGCGAGACTTGTCGCTGGTTCATTACACTTTCATTGGTGAGACTAGGTGCAGGCATGGGTGTAAGGGGTGATGGTCTTGGTGGCGTCGTCGTGGCCGCACGTTTAAGTCGTTGGTGTTGGCGGTGGTTTTGCTGTTGCAGTTGACAACATACAACATGTTTTCCTGACTGTAGCCTGTTCCTGCCAGAGCTGGCAACACAGATATCCGCCCTTCATGGCCGTCTGGAGCATCAACCATTAGTGAGCGTGCTGCTAGCTGCTAGCAGTGTTCGCGTGCTTGATTGACTGCATTTGCAGAACTGCCTTGGAAGAATCGGTTGAAGAGAACTGTTGGTTAGAAGGGGTTACGGGTTGAGGTGATGATTCAGTGACGAGTGAATCATGACTTGGATGAGGTGATGCTTGGAGCCTCTGGCGAAGTTGATGTGGGACGCCATCTAGGTTCTTAGATGATTGTAGTTAGACTTCATGATAACGAAAGGACTCCAGGCTCACAACCCGCAAAACCAAAATGCTTCAAACCCTAATGCCCAACCCTCTGCCGAGCTCCAATGCAAATGAACCTTTCACACTTCGTCTCGCCCGTCATAGGGCTTGAGCGATGATATCCATGGCAAACGTGTCACCTTGCGCAGGGGCCATGCTTCGACGGCACTGCTCGGTTTTGTGCGTGTCATCCAGTTCAGGTCAGAGCTCAAAAAGCACAAGTCAACAGCAAAGAACAGCTGAGAGAAGCTGAGAGTCTGGATTCTGCTCAAGCATCCCTGCATTTGGATTTCGGAGAACTGCTCTGAAACATCGGGTTGAAGAAACCAGTGCTGGCGTTTGAAGCTTGGCTGAAGGGATTCAGGGCTTAGTGCATTGCAGTCCTGCTCAAAACAGGAAATCAGTTGAGAGTCTAGGTTGCAGAGCTACCTGCGGTGTTCCCGGTCGGAACCTGGCAGACGGCCGTACATTTCGCACAATCTCCTAGGTAGCCAGCGACGCCCGAAAAGCGATGCGCGATGGGTCTTTGAGCAGGTGGGCCACGCAGCGACGGATGTGGAGCAGTGCTTCGAAAAGGCCTGGGGCTGAGATATGAAATTGCGAAACTTGTGGGAGTTACCCGCAACACCCTGACCAAATTCTTCCACGAGTCTACGACATGCGTTATCAGGAGTTCAGGCCAGCACGGACACTGCCCCAGTAGTCAACGATGTCCGGCAGAGTCTCGCTCCAGACTCCTTCGGCCGATTTTGCCGCTGGCCATAGAGCATTCGGGCACAAGAATCCCAACCGACATGTTGAGTCAGGTCAATTTCCGGGAGAAGAACGACAGGCTGCTGGATTTGCTGACTCAGGCTCGGCCACGTTCGCGAATTTGTGGGCTGTGGTTCAGCCAAATTCAAAGCGATCACGGGGAAAGCCATCTCGATTTCAAAACGGCGTTTGTAGTTGCTGCTTCCGTTAGTCCTGCCGCCCAGGCGAAGAGCGAGAAAGGCGAGCTGGGAAAAACGCTCGTGTTTGCAAACACGAAGGCCGTGGTAGAGAGGAGTGTTTGGTATTTCAGGGGTCCAGTAGAATCATCCTTCTCAGCAAAACGTCCCGCCCAGAACACCTGCGACGACATAGTCTGGATCTTGAACGACGGCGGCGTCAAAGCGCAGCCCCTACATGGAGGCGGCATAAGAGAATGGAATAAAGTTTGAGCTTTCTGGAGACAAAGGAGATTTCATTGCAGGACTGACGCAGCAGGCCAGATCTCGAAATCTGACCCTGCTCAAGAGGGGCATACTCGACGTTCTGGTCGCAACTTGGCAGATCTGAAGATGGGTTTTCAGGGAGCACCCCGGGACCCCCGTTCTGGTTTTGTCTTAGAAACGGCCAGGCTACCGACGTCGCGGCGCGAGGGCTTGATGTGCCTGGAATCGCTCACGTGATCAACTACGATCTGCCACAAGACGGTGCGAGTGGGAGGGCTATGACTCATAGACTCATAGGCCAGTCAGAGTTTCGGCCTGAAAGCAATGCAGAGATTGTGAGGCGACACCTACGTCCATCGCATCGGGCGGACAGTGGGCTTGAAAGCATTCCACCGCACGAATGATCCCTCTTGCCCGTGTCAGCACCGATCGCTTGAGGCTTGCACGCTTCGTCGCATTCAGTGCCGAGCACTGCGATGTGATTGCACCTCTCTGTTTCGCATCAGCTTAATGGCCGAGTTATGTCTCAGAGAGAGTGGTGATCAGCAACGGGCAGGACAGGGCGCATCGGCAACAAGGGCCTGGCCACATCTTTCGTGACGAATTGCGCCGCGACGGCACAAGATAATGAGGCATGAGTAGTGTGCACAACCCATGCTTTAGTAGGTTTTCATCAGTCGTGAAGGGGGCCACTGCGCAGATGGATCTTGCACGCGATTTCAGTTGTTCGAGTCGAAAGTGGGAGCTTTCTGGATGATGCGCCCTGCCCCTTTGCCAGACGACAACGCGACGAATCTGAAGATGATCGTCAAACACATGAAGGATGCGAAGAAGGTCCGGCCACTGGGCTCGGCCTAGGGCCTAGGCCTAGGCCTTGCTCAACTTGACGCCGTCACTTGCAACCGTTTCATGTACGGCAGCAAAACGAACTCCGGCAGGACGACCCAGATGCCTCTGACGTGCCGGAGTGGCTAGAGGATACTCTGATAGTAAACAAAAACACACACACACATGTCGCATGCTCTTTGAATGGTGCATACAGTACGGGACGTCAGGAGTTGGCGGTGAGTCGTCCAGGGGGTCCCCGCGGCGGCGGGGGAAGAGGACGATACTAGCCGGCTGCAGCTGCCATCTTCGGGTTCACGGCATCTCGCTAAAGTCAGGATGCAGGCGTTCTGACATCAGCAAAGTTGTTGGTTGTTATTGTTAACGCTTCGTGGCGTCCGCCTCGGCCCGGCCGCAAGTGAAGAGGGCCGACGAATTGCTCGGCTTTTGTTTCTTCAGGGGGAAGGGGGGAGGGCGCAAAATTCCTTGCGCAGCTGCCTCCTAGTTGGAGGACATTTTTCAGCTGGGCGGGTGGCAAAAACTTTGGAGGACACAAATCTTCACCACCTGGTCCTGGAGCCAGTGAATGGGTCCAGAGGAAGGAAGGAGAGGGTGGGGGGGGGTCGGCGGAGGTTGAGGGATCCCTGTGGCAAACTCTGACTGCATTTGCCGGGGCCGAGGCGAATGTACATCAAAGGCTTGCATGTGCGAATGTTTGGAGTGCACGCATGGGTTACGGAGCTTGCGCCAGAGGCATCAGACCGGACCCTGTGAGCTCTTCGCCAGGGCCAGCAGCTTGGCGGCTTGGCAATGGCCCCAGCAGAGCGAAGCTCCGTGGTGCGAGGCAAGTTTTGAGAGTTCTCGAGTTCTCGGATGTGGAGGAAGACAAAAACGCGATGTGTTGAACCTGGAGTGAGAAGCGTATTCATTGCGTTGTCGTGTTTAGCAGTGACTGTGCACATCAGAACAGACCTCGTGACGACTCTTCCTCCATGTCCGTGCAGTCTTGATCAGCCGGGCCAAGCCAACTAAGCTTGATTTTGGATTTTGTGGATTTGGTTCGAACGGCGGGCAGCAGTGTGTCTGCTGAACTGGCAGCAGCTCCATAGTTGTGGTACTGTACGGCAGCGTCAGCGTTGGACAGCTGTAGCGGAGCAAAGAGGGAAGGACCTGCTGGGTAAAGGGCCGTCGCTTCTCATCTGAAAGACTTGGGATCTGGCCAGAGACCACGCCCGGCGCTTTCGCCGCCAATTTCGTCGCCCGCATCATGCGGAATGAAAACATTCCGAAGCAGATGTTGCAATGGATGGATTGGGGCTTATGCCAAGTATCAGAATAACGTAGATAATTCGCCAGAAGCCTTAACACAAGCAAGGCAAGCTCCACTCGAGAAAACACGTCTCGATCCCCGTTTAAAATAGATTTTGAGCTGTTGATTATTCTAGACTGTTTCTGATATTCCAATGCCGCCCCCTTGCGAGGTCGCGTTGCAAGGCTCCTGTTGATGATCAGCACTCGGTGTTGAATTTAAACCTACACGTCAGCCATGACTTGCTGTTTAAGACTCTGGACGAAGCTGAGAGGCAGACGGACAGAGAGAAAGAGAGAGCGAGAGCGAGAGCGCGAGCGAGGGAATCCAAAACCCTAAAGACTCATCCTATTCCGCTTGTAGCAGGGAGATCCTGCTACACCGCTGGTACACTCGTGCCGAGGCTGACCAGGAGCGGTGCGAAATCGAGGCAGCTCAGGAACGCGCTAGAGAGCTGCTACAGTGTTACTGGCAACACTAGCTCCATAGACGCCTAGTCGGTGGATACCTGCCTGGAAGAAGACCGGTGGGATGTTCCATCGGCAGGAGAATCCGAGCAGGCGCAGCACGAATTGCCAAACATGCCGAAATTCTGGGATTCAGCTCGCGAGGTGTTTGCAACGTCGCTAAGCATGATCGCACCATGGACACAAATGACCCGCATCTCGTTCCACCCCAAGTTACAACTGACTCATGCTCTCCAGTCGGCTGTTCACGCGCAGTTTCAGCATTCGGGGCTTGCCGGCAATCGTCGGCAGGCGCACTGCTTTGGGCACATTGAAGGTTTCGCACGTGCCGCTAAGTGCTCGTAAATTGAGATCGTGTCGGCAAGCGTTCCTGTAACCAGAAGAGACCCCTGAAAAGTCAGCCTTGCAGCTCCTATAAGCCTATACAGCCTATACAGTCTACGGTGCTACAGGAACAAGTGCTGGTGCTGGTGCAGTCGTGTGCAATCCGATCTTCGCCGGGAAAAGGCATTTCCCTTTCTGAAGATGCAAGCCATGGCCACCGCATCCAAGCCCAAAGTTACTTCCCTGTCCCAGTGGTTGCAACGTTTGGCTGCTCGCGGCAGCGCATGGCATCGGTATTGCCAGTGGGTCAAAAAGCCTGCTTACATGAGGCAAGCAATGGCCGCTTCCTGGCTTCATGGAGACTTTGGCAGCCTTCTAGCCACTCGGTGTCGCTCGTGAGAAGGTACTCACAGAGGTTTCCTCGACCATGTGCTTCTTTTGAAAGCAATCTCCGGCAGCAGACAGCCAGCCCGCGGGCGACCGAGACTGTCGGTGGCTCTCCGCCCCAGCAAAGCAGAGAGACCAGAGAGAGAGTGAGAGAGAGAGAGATAGAGAGATCCAAGAGGCAAACCAAACAAACAACCGCTCCATGTAGCTTGCCCTGAACTTAATGTAGCAATGGCTCGAACGGAAGGCACACGACACATCATGTCATCATGAGGGTTTCTTCGGCACCTCGGCCGCAATACTTCCTAATGCTACAATTGGACACTAGAAGCATTCGCTTTGCTCGGAGAGGCCTGGTTCCCAAATGCATTCGGTAAGAACTATACAAGTTATCCCTGCAGCTGAGCCCCTCTCAGGCATGTACGTGTCGATGTGTACATAGACCCAGCCTGTTGATGCAGCCCGTGCTTCCGCATCGCAGCCGGGTCGCTCCCCAGAGTTTCTTCCTCGCGGCGTCTTTCCCGGCAACCGCTGTGCCTGCCGAAGCAGGAGGCCCGGAGGGTCCGACAGGCAGTCAAACCCCAAACGTCTTCTACCACAAAGCCTGAGGTTCAAGTCGAATGTTTCCTCTCCCCTCGACAAAAGTTCATAAATTTCATGATGTTGTACAAGACCGATGTCAAACAGCCGCTGCAGACCTCTATCAAATCAGCAAATACAAATACAAGTCCGCCTGTTTCTTGGTGAGTTCGTGCGTGTTTCCTAACTTTAGCACGGACTGAAGTAACGGGATTTGGTTCACGTCTGTGGAGCCAGGTCTCCTTAGACCGTCTTGGCTGGCCTTTGGTTTCACGGCAATGACCTGGCGCCCAGGCCGCTTGGACGGTGATAGGAAGCCTGCGTCGGGTCCTGAAACTTGAAGCTGGGGCTTCTGTCACTTCTGTTTGATGCTTGAGGCCACTGTGAGTGCCGGACACGCCTTCGAAGATTGGACAGTGAAGTGACACAGTAAGATGTTTGGGGCAACACATCGCACACCATGCATGCATAAATGCTGTGTTTTGTTTGGGCTTGTAGGCCAGAAGCTAAGGTTGGGATGAGCTTTCGGTTCCGTGCCATGTCTACCGAAGGACTCGGGAAGAGGCGCGGACCCCAAGATGCAAAGGCACAAGTACTCGGTAATAGCTTCACGCACCAATACGTCTGACGCGCTCTTCGCAGAAACCCTGACGAGGAATCCTTTAAAGCTCACCCTTTCGGGACCCCTGTTTTGTGCCGTAACTTGGCAAAGGGTCTTGAAGCGAGCCTATCTCTGTATACAGTTTCTCGCGCAGCCTGCGTGTAGCCTTTGTACAGGTTCATTTTCTGTTGGCTTCCCAAACCTCAAGCCAGTTTCTTCCGACCTTAATGATACTGTAATATGACACTCTAATTTGCATCCCTTGCTCTCGGTTGCTTTGTCGAAGACACGTCGTCCACCACTACGCACCAAGAAAGAACAGGCCTGCGAATCAGCTACCAGGGACGAAGCTACGCAGCAGGCGAGTAGCATCCACAACCACGGCCACTCAGGGCAAGAACACGCGAGCTGTGAGCTTTCAAGCTCGATTGGATTGTCGCTAGTAGCGTCTTTTCTAACCATGTTCGCTTTTGATGTTTGAAAGCTTCGAGCTTTGAAATTTTAACGTTTAGGGTGTCAAGGGCGCTGGAGTTCGAAGGTTTGGGCACCTTGGTCTGCGCAAGCGAGCGGGCGTCGAAGTTCGAAACTGATTCGAATTCTGGTATTTCAAAGTTTCAATCTATCAAGCTTTCGAACTTTCGTGCTCGACCAGCTGCTTCAAACTCGCAGATTCCGGGGCTCTCCTAAATTATAAGACCTTAATCTAAACCCCTAAGGCCTAAGCTAACACTTCAGGATATTTAGGTACTTCAACACAGCTGGGACGCTAGTGAAGGTATCTGTCATTTCACCTCAAGCAAAGTTGGCAACTCGAAGCTTCAAACCCCAAGCCCTAGACTCAAGAAATATGCCCAAACGTCAGAAAAGCAACATGCTTTCGAACTAAAACCTTCAATGTGTTCAATCTCCAAGCGTTCAAGTTTACAAACCTTCAAACTCTCAAACCTTCAATCTTCGAAGCTGTCGAACTCTCGTCGAAGGTTGAAAGTGTCAAACCTTCAAACCTCCAACACTTGAAACTTCAAACTTTCAAGCTTGCAAACTCTGATTCAAGTTTTCGAACCCCGTGGGTTTCTAACTTTCAAACTCCGACCTCCCAAAATCTCAAACTCGAGCCCGGGGGCTGTTCTGTGAGTCCACTTGCGGACTTCGCCTGTTCTCCACCTCACGTTACTCGCACGGCGCACGTCGCGGCTTCAAACTTTCGAGCTGTTAAGCTCCAAACCCGCGCTCAGTTTCAAACTCGAAGCTCTCAAGCTTTCGAACCTCAAAAATCTCCTTCTCAAACTCGCCAATCGCTCGAACTTTCAAAAATCCGAGTTCGAAAAACCCTAATCGTGACACCTACCTTGATACGCGACTACGCTGACATGCATTCAGGCATGCAGAATCTCAGAAGGCTGGTGTGAGTCTGTAGTTGAGTCTTCTTTTGAGTTACTGCATACATGCACGTAAAACCTCTTGTTCATCATTGCATTTGCGGAACTAGGCATGCGAGAAGCTATGCAACAGGCGAGCATCTTCTCATCTGCTTAATGTACCCGGCAGTCTCGCCTTTTCCTTATTCACATGTGCATGCGTGCATAGAGAAACAGGCAACCGAAATCGGAGCCGCAGCTCACAGCCAGTGATTCCCACTTCAGAACTCCCCTGGCGCAGGTCTTGCAGGTCCCAAACAGTCTGGGTTTCTTGCTGGCCTGGCTCTGCCGGCCCAGAGCAGTGGAACCGTCTTGCTGCTTCCTGCAGCTCGCGTAGAAACCGTTGGGTGATTTGGGAACTGGTTCCTGCCGTAAGCCTTTGATGTGGAAGCGGATTGTCCTTCCACACACCGTTCAATACACGGTCACATTAGTTTTGTTCTCGATCTACTCGAGGCTTCTGCCCTGTTACAATGGCGAGGCTGCCGAGTTTGTCGAATCGGACAGGGGCACCACACAACTCCGGACTCAATGCTTTTGTCAGCGAATGACAGCATGCTGATGCTTCCGGTCCGACAAAAGTAGGGGGTAGAGTTAAGAGGCTTGCAACACTGGGAGTCCTCGTGTTGGCGAGCCTTCTCAAGAATGTGTTAGGCCCCAGCTCGAGTTGATCCGGGACGTTCACTGTTGATACAACGAACTCCTTCCGACCTGTTTGTTTGAAGCGCATGGGTGTATTTTTCTGTGCCGAGGTATCTTCATGGGTTCCCAGATCAAAGCCTTGACCACCGCAAGGCAGGCATGCAGTGCAGTGCACGAAGCAACAAGCCGGCCAATGATCATTGGAAGGTGGTTGAAGGATTGGTGACCTGTTGCACAACCCACACTCAGTTGCAAGGCGTTGCGCAAGCCAGCTGAATAATTGGGAAACAAAGCCGCGCAAGAATCTTTAGCCGCCTGTGTGGGACAAGCTCGCATGCAGCTTGGTGAACGAATACTGTGATAATACTCTGGCAGCATGCAGTTTCGTAGCTCTTTTGGCGAGTTTCCTTTAAGAAGGTGTGCTTCCGGTGCCGAGAATTATGCCATTCGCATGGCAGCCCCATCGTGCGGCACAAGTCTTACTCTTCATACGAACAAACTTGTTGAATGCCGCGCAGGCACCGACAACTAACTTAGGTAGTGCATGCCTTCAGCCAGCAACCCGAGTCTACATCTAACTGCGAAGTTCTGGAGCCTGTAGGAGCTGTCCAGCTACGGCCAACTACGGCCCACACTGCCCCGGCGCTTGGCAGCTCAGCTCCTGGCTGCTCGTCCCGAGGCTGTTTGGGCCTCCACGACCTAACTCCGAAGACTTTCGGCTGGTTTAGGTTTGTTCTACCCGGCCCTCAACCTAATAGGGAGAGATCAACCGTTGATATCGGTTGATGTAACGTTGCGTAAATACTCCTGGCCTGCGTGTGCATGCCACATGCTGATAAGAACTCGTCATCGGGTAGGCAGGTCAAGCAGCCGATGCCGCCTGGGTTGCTGCCAGGCAGCTTTCGCGGCCTTCAACTTTTCTGGCACTCCTGGGTCTGATGCGAGCTGCCCTTTCCGTGACAAAACAGCAACCCGGCAGCAGCTCATATGAAAGATGCACTATACGTTGGCACATGCTTGCAAGCATACGCGGCACTCTCAGGGCACGCTCGGATCAAGGTCACCCAAGAACTCTCCGATACACTGGCCATGATATCTTACTTGCGGGAGAGATGGTCTGGGCTTCCCATCCACGCCACGTATCTGATTGGCCACATGTTATGCTTGGGCTTTTCCAAATCATGTTCCAGCAGGCTCTTGATGCATGCCACCCCTCCGTCCTAAGGTCATCGGCATCTCCACTGGTGCCATCGTTGCCAGTTGCACTTCTGTGATACAGTACTCGTTTTCAGCGTCATGCAATTGGGCTCCTTCAACGCACCCATCGAGTTTTAACAGGGGTGGCACTCATCGCGGTGGTAGTGGTAGTAGCAGGCATAGTCTTAGTCGAGTAGTAGTAGTAGTAGTAGTAGCAGGAGTAGTAGTAGTAGTAGTTATAGTAGTAGAAGTAGTAGAAGTAGTAGTAGTAGTAGTAGTAGTAGTAGTAGTGGTAGTAGTAGTAGCCGTCGTCGTCGTCGTAGTAATAATTTGCAGCAGTAGCAGGAGCAGTAGCAATAGCAGTAGTAGTAGTAGTAGTAGTAGCAGTAGTAGTAGCAGGAGGAGTAGTAGCAGCAGGACTAGTAGTATAGCAGTAGTAGTAGTAGTAGCAGTAGTAGTAGTAGTAGTAGTAGCAGCCGCAGTAGTAGCAGTAGCAGTAGTAGTAGTCGGAGTCGTAGTAGTAGTAGTAGTAGCAGTGGTGGTAGTAGTTGTAGTAGTTGTTGTTGGTACGCAGTGTACGGGTGACCTTGTTGTTGTTGTTGTGGTTTTTGGTTGTTGTTGGCTGTAGTTGTGGTAAGTGGTAGCAGCAGTGGCAGCGGTAGCGGTAGTAACTACCGGTAGTAGTCGTAGTCGTAGTAGGAGGAGTAGGCGTGGGAGTGGGAGTGGCATTAGTGAGAGAGGGGAGCAGGAGCAGGAGTTGGAGCAGCAGCAGGAGGAGTAGCAGTAGCAGTAATAGCAGCAGCAGTAAAATGTAGAAGGGTGGCGATACCTGAAAACAGTGCCGGCCTTGAGCCATGATCGTGGCGCTGGGGATAGGTCACAGACTGACTGTCCATGATCGCAGTCGAATGATTGATAATTATTGTGGGATCCTGAAAGAATTTCACGAGGTTTGCTGAGAGGTGTTGGTGCTATCGGCGACATCACCATCACCACTATCGCTGGACTGAAGAATGTCCAGAGGGGCCTCTGCTTCGATTTTGACAAAGTGCAGCAGCAGGCAGCGAGATGCAAGCATCTTCATTCGCTTCAATGGCCTTGTTGTTTGATCGTGTCAGAGTTTTGCGTTTGCTTTGCACTGAAAGCGGGTGACAGGCATTTGACAGCGACGGTGAATGCTGGAAGGAATTCTGGCTACCCCGTGAATCTCTGTCAAATCCGCCTGAAGCCAAATTCGACGCGTCCCAGCTTCTTTTGCAAGCTTTCAATTGTTGACGTGAGTGCTGCAGTGGAGATCTCCGCGGAGTAAATTGCGAGCAATGTGCATATTCAATCGCTGCAAATCCGTGCCCAGATGACCCAATGCCCAACGCCATCAAGCGTTAAGACCGTTTAGACTTTGACAGACATGCTTAGATTCAGCTCTAGCCGCAGTTGTAAGGCCCCGAGCACCGCGACGTTTTGCGGTCATGGCTTGTCAGATTGATCTGATCTTACCTGTACAGTAGTAGGACAGTAAGTTACGTACGTGACTGAAGCGCCGGACGTACTTGTAGAGTACCTACAGATAGAATCAGATAGATAGATGGACGGATGCATGGACTCCGAACCCATGCTTTGTGCTGTGCAGTCACCCACAGGGATTATGCAAGTACCTGGTCAGCCCCAGTTTGTGTTGCTTTTGCTGTTATTCGGCGGAAGCGATCGTGTGAGTGAGGCCCGCCAGAAAAAGCACGACATAGTTCATTTTTTTCCTGTAAGGTCCTCGGCCCGCGAACACAAGCTAATGTTTTTCCTACGCTGCATTGTAATTGCGTGGTCAGCCCCAGCTGCCCGGGAAGGACCCGACCGCGCAGCAAAAAGGCGGGGCCACGGAAATGCATCATCTCGTTGGGCGAAAAATGTAGCGTAGAGCAAAAAGTAGGTTCTACACATCGCTTTTTTCTGTGCATTCACCCGGCTCCTCGCGCAGGCTGCGTGTGCGTTCGCGCAACGTGCCCTACCCCAAACGCGAGTGCATAGCAAAACGGCTGAAATGATGCACCCAGCGGAGTGCGCAGCAAATAAACTCTTCGGGCTCTTCGCTCATACTCCCCCGCCACTTTCTGACTCCCAGCCTAGGTGCTTGGCTCCAACTCCGGCTCGGAGGGCTCGGGCTCCGAACGCTGGGAGAAGGCCCGTTTGCCGCTGGCTGCAGCCTACCGGAAGGACTCTGTGCGGCTACACATCGTGCAGATCTGTGGATACTATATGCAATGCCCGAGATGCCCCAGCAAACGAACAAATTCGCATGTATGTTTAACACACATGCATATGGAAGCAATGAGATTATAGTGTATACCATAATATACTGATAATCTATTAGTATGACATGACAAAACAGAATAGAATGGAATAGAATAGACTAGATACGTATGGATGCAGTTGTGTTGTGTAGTTGTACAATAGTATACAGGTGTATATTAATATGAATATGTATACATACCTTATATTATATATATAGTTGTACAAACACATAAACAGACTGCAACCTGTCGTCTCTTTGTTTTGCGTGTCGGTCGATATACCGAAAGGTACAGCGGCAAACGCGCATGCGCGTGTATATTTACCGCAGCTGTCTACTGCCCTGGTCCTAGGCCATGTTGATGACAAGACTTGCCCGCAGAATCTTCACAATCCCATTGCACCCCCCCCTCCGCCAATCCTCATACTTTTAATATCTGAATTGGCAAGTCCTTGTCGTCTCGAGAAAATTCCAGAGCGAACCTCGCACATTTTGACAAATGACAATTGTGCAAAAATTAGAAGGCAGTTTTTGCAATCCGAGCAGCAATGCTTTGGTGGGTACCACCCGCAAAACGCTCCCTCATTGAGTCACACCCACCCCAGTCTCGTTCCTATTCCCATCAGGCGGCAGTTGTTGAGGCATTCAGGTCCCTCCCTGGCACCAGGTTTATCGAAGGGCTGAACACCTCAGCGCATAAAGATGATAAAGATGGTAGAGGTGGAGTTCTGGTGTTATGTGTGAGACGTGCAGAGGTCGTCGTAGATTGAAAACGAGATTGTGTTGAGCTTAAGGACCGGAAAGCAATTTGTACTGTTCAGAGTTGTAGGGTGCATGCAGAAATCGTTCTTACGCGATGGCCGAAAAGAAGCGTTGATGTAGGTCTTGCCCAGCACCACGTCCAAGATCCGCCGGGTGCACAAGCGGTGGGTGCTTTGCTTCGTTATGTTGGGTGCTCCACTCCAGTCTCCTATCCCCCAGTGGTAACGCAAAGTGCACAGCGGACAGCAGGTTTGGTCCCTGCGCCGGCAGGACTTCCTGAACTTGGATTTGGCCACTGCGATTTCTACTGGTCGCTTAGCTTTTTGGCTGGGACTTTGGTGAAGTTAAGACTCTGCCAATTTGAGCGCGTTTGTTTCAGGTTGGAAGATTCCTGTTCTGTCAATTTCTGTCACTGTCCTCGCAGACTCCTGCTTGAGCATGTGCTTGTTTTAATGTCATGCACTCGTCTTACTGACTGGCTCGTGTTCTGCCGAGTTTCTGCAGTTCACCTGCCGCACCTGGACATAGCCACATAATGAGCATGGCTTTGCCGATTCATGAACTCGGCCGCGCCTAGTTGCCGATTCGTGAGGTACAGCACCTTTGCTGGTCCTCCATGGTGACCGCGACCGCAGCGTACCACTGGAGAATGGTCAGGCAACGGTCAGCTCTTCCGTCGCTGCAAGCTCGTCTGTTTGAGCTTAAACACAACCTGTCCGGCAACTGGCTTCTAAGAGTCTCGCAGCCTCGCATCGTGGAAGCACAGACAGTCGAGAGGCAGAAAAAGGCTTTTGGCCAGCCATTGGCAGCTCTGCTGTTGCTGTTGCCGTGCATGTTGCATTTGTTGTTGCTGTTGCTGTTGCGGTTTCTGCTGCTGGTGTTGCTGTGGTTGTGGTTGAGATTGAGGTTGTGGTTGGTTGTGGTTTGGGTGCTGCTCTCGCTCTGTAGCAAACCAAAACATTTCTAGCCTTCAATATGGCTCCGAATAGAGACTGAGTCGTTGTTGCTGTGTGTTGTTTGTTGTTCGTTGTGTGTTGCTTGTTGTTGCTGTGGTTTTAGAAAAGTCTTAGTCTTAGTTGCTGGTGCTTTTTGCTGGGGGGTGCTTGTAGTTGTGTTGTTGCTGGTGCTGTCGCGTTGGATGTCGCGGCTGTTGATGGCGCTAGTGACCGCTAGTGCTGCTTCTGCTGCTGTTGGTAGCTGCTTAGCGACTGCCGCTGCTTGTTGCTGGGGCTGGTACTGGTTGCGGTGGTGATAGTGGTACATGTTGTTTTTGTGTTTCTCTTTGACGTTGCTGGTGTTGCCACCGCTGTGCTGCTGGTTCGTTTGGTCTGTTTCTCTTTGTGTTTGCTGTGGTTGCTGGTGCTCTGGATGCAGTTGTAATTGCGTGTTGCTGTTGCTGCTGATGTGTTTGTGGTTGTGGTCGTGGTGGTGCGTGACAGTGTCTGTTTATTCGTTAATTCGCCTGCTTGCTTGTAAGTTGGCAGTTCGTCGATGAACGGTTGTGGTTGTGGCCTTGGTTGTGGCACTGGCTGTTGCTGTTGCTTTTGCTGTTGCTGTTGGTACTGTTGTTGGTGTTGTTGTTGGTGCCGTTGTGGGTGTTGTTTTTGCTGTTGCTGTTGCTGTCGGTGTTGTTGGTCAAGTCCTGAAAAACTGAGGGCAGTTGGGCTTAGTTAAGCCCTAAACCCTCACCCTAACCTCACAGTTTCAATGCCGCTCCGCCCTTTGCCCAGCCATAGGGGCGCTCGAGGGCGTAGGGAAGCAAGAAGGTCCTTTGTGCTTTTTTTGTTGATTGTATTTTGCGTTGTTGGTCTGCCTGTGTGTGTTGTTGTCGTCGTCGTTGTTGTTGTTGGTGGTGGTGGTGGTAGCGGCGGTGGCGGTGGCGGTGGTGTTGCTGTCGCCGTGGTGGTTTCTGTTGTTGCTGTTGTTGTAAATGGCTGTTTCTTCAGCTGTTGTTGTTGCTGCTGCTGCTACCGTCGCTTTGTCGTCGCTTATTCACGCCTTTGCCGGTACGTTTCTCTGCTTCGCCGAACTGGTACTCCAGTGTTGGAGATGATCGTACCGTGTCGGGGTACCATGTCCCAGAGCTTGCAGGAGCTGTTCGAGGCAGCAGCGAATCCAAAGGAGCTCTTGGTGCTGAAAGGCTGACATGAGTTTGTGTATCCGAAGATATCCGAAGTGTGACTTTCTTCTGGACCACAACATGGTGTTGGCTTGTGGTTCGATTGCTTGATTGTTTCGTAGGGGTGGCAGACATTGCTGCGACGAGTACTTCTAGTTCATTGCTTCGTTTCTCGACTAATGGTTGCTGCGGTATGCTATACAGGCTTTACAGCTTAATCGTCTTAGGGCATTGACGGATGTAAACGTTAACATGCACTTACACATGTGAGCTCAGGTGGGGTTTTGCAAAAGGGTCGCGCAGACTGATGAAGAGTTCAGCAACGTGATGTTTTCCTGCCCAGTCTACGGTGCACCGTGGGTGTGATCGTATCTTTTCTCTGTGTTCTGCTTGTGCCAGCTGGTAACGTTCCTAGTCCTAGTCCACGAAAGAGACGTAAACAGTCATTCAACATTGTGATTTTCGGCATAGAGCGCCACTTAAGTTCACGACAATGCCATCGTGCAGGTGCAGACCATTTGTTGCGAGATCCGGCAGCACTGGCTTCAGTACTTAGGTGAATGCTTTGGGATTGATGCTTTGTTGCCGGAGTGAGTAGTGCATTGAAGCCTCCCCCCCCGCAGTGAAACCATTTGCAGCCTGCCCTGCAACTTCGCGTTGTGCAAGGAAGCTCGAAGACAGCTAGCAAAGCGGGCCGGGCCATTCTTGATTTCACGTCCAAGTACCCAGGAGGACTGGGCTTTTGGGATATGTTCGGAGATCTCTGAAAAAGAACGTGGCTCAGGTTGTACTCTGATTAAGAATTGTGATGGGTATCTTACCGTGTGGGCACGGGTTTGTTGTGCCAGCAAGCAAGCCGAGTACAGAAAGACGTTAGGAGATGATGCGGGCCAAAAAAGTTTGAACCGATGGCTAAGCAGACCTCAGATTTTGCCTAAGCCTCGCCTGCCTCGATGCTTTGCAACTGGTGCAGAAGACACTTCGTGCAACGCACAGGAGACACTGCGGGCGAGCACTGAGAACTTCTTGGTGGCGGACCCTGCAGCCTGGTGACCATCCGATCGCTCCGGAAGTGGTGCAGCATGGAGACATCGAGCGACCTGACGACCGCCCACATTTCCTCACTTTATCTGCAGGGCTCTTCCGATGCAGACACAGTTCGACCGAATGCGCCAGGAACCTGGACGATGAATTTGTCAAGGAAGACTCTGCCGAGAAAGCTTTCACGGCGAGCCCCACCACTTTCTGTACCGGCACGATGGTGATTTTGGATCCAGTCACTGCCGGATTTTCATCGATCTCGTGGATCTCTCTGCAGTGTTGATTCGTTGCCGACTGAATGTCACGGCGTTTTAAATTGAAGACATGCTACCCTCTGGCGCTTCCCGGAAAAGTATTGCTAGTTTTGCCTGGCTCCAGATGCGACGAAGGGTCTCGCAAGTGCACGCTCCAAGGATGGGTGAAGTGACAGCGCTCCAGATCTTGGCAGATGTTGCGGGCTGAGCACCAGAGGAAGTGCATGAATGCGTTTCCACGATCTTGATCCTCAGGTTCACGCGCGAGGCATGAGATACGCTGAAGTCGTCAGCACCGTCGAAAAGGCTGGCTAGAAGGTTTGAGGTGTCATCACGTTGCTGCCATGGAATGCGCCATGAGCACTGAAAAGTTTGGCAGTGGAGAAGCAAACGATCCACGAATCAAACCACACAAGACCTTGGGTCCCCAGTTCCAATGGCTTGAACAGGCGATTCCCATCGCCGAGTCCCTGGGCGACTCGCTGGCTTTGTCAAGCATGGGCCCCAGACCGGTGGGTTCAGGGTTGGCGGCACGTGATGCCTCTTCTGAAACTCAACATGATCAGACGCAAAACGAATGAATCTCGCCATGATCCTACATTCGGAGATGACTTGTTACTTCTGACAAAGCTTGGATGACACGGCCCCGACAGTGGCGCCTGCTTTCATCAGAACTGCTGTGCTTACAACATTGGCAGCTTGTGGTGCAGTATCACACGCCGTGTCGATGCTTGGACCGCTTGGACTTCGTGTTTGCTTGTCCCAGGTTTGGGTCGTCCCAACTCAAGCTCCAACCAATGAAGCATCACCGGACCGTCTTGCTGAGCTAACTTTGGTCTTGTATGGGCCCTGCTATCAGATGCTTCCTTTCATGTCAGCTCAAGGCCTTTAGTTCAGTAGGCTTGAGACTCATGGGATCCATGGCTTGCAAATTTATAGACTAGACCATATAACCAGAACAAGGCAATCTCAACGAGCCATCCAAAGACCACAAGCTTCATCGTTGCAGCTCCAGGCAGCCAAGCAGTGGTCCCCTTCCACCAGACATGCACGCATAGGTTGTGCATCCCTCGACCGGGTATTCGCGATTCGCAACGCGCGAGAGAGACCCCAAACCTCGCAGACCTGGCTGCTGGTCGACTGGTTCTTCAGTCTTAGAAAAACGCAGCACATGGACCATGGATGATGGCAGCGACGATGATGTGGCCGTCAAAGCGGCAGAAGCCTTGGGCTTCTTGGCAGCAGAGCCTTTCTGCATTCGACAACTTACAGTCCCATGCTCAACCTGTCATCGTGTCAAAACAGCCATCCAGTCTGCAAGACTGCCCTGTGAGGTCATGCAGGACAGCTTATAGAAGCAGAGCAGGGTTCGAAGTCGGCGAAGAAGAAGTCATTCCTTGTAAGAGCATTCGGCTGAAGGCTCCCTTGCCTCTTTTATGGAAGTGGCAGTGGACCCTCGCCGGCCCGATGCCAGCGCAGCGGATCCCCTGGAGCCCGGGGAGAAGGCATGAAGACGCTCCGTTTATCGGAACAGCTTGGTGATGCGTTTCGAGCGTTCGATCTTCGGCTCTGCGATAGAGATTCTATGCAGAAGTGCGCACCTTCCCAAAAGGAGCTTGATGTCGTATTCGGACTTGCGCTACAGCAGGGATTCTCGACTCCTGAGAGGGGCTACATTGGTCACTTTGGCTCTGTAGTTTGGTGCCCAGTGGTTGGTGTCCTAGTGCAAGATGATAGCATTGTCTCGCGAGTGCGCCAACTTTTCGCAATCAGGTGAGGATGTTCCGTGTTTTCCTCATGTGCATGCCCGAATTCTTGCCTCCAGGCCAAGCAGTCCGGTGAGACCCGGGCGGTGTCCAAAGCATCTGTTAGGGACAGAGCCGGTCCAAGAGGGCATTTGGAATTTGGAGTGTTGACGTGTCCGAGCCATCCAATTGGAGGGAGTTTGTAGGCTGGGAGCCAGCAAAACGCACACTGGTTGTCGGGATCGCCGGAAGATGCAGGTCTATCAGTGAATCTACGGCTCTACCTCGCCAAATGAAATGCTGGGATGCGCATGTAACATGTCACCACATGTTACCCTGCTTGCAATCATCCGTTTGCCTCCCTGGCCCAACGATGTTCAACGAGCCCAGGGCTTCATTGTACCTGACTGAAACTCCTGCTAAGTACGCCAGCGTGAATACCCGCATGATCAGCGCGCTGCGACACAGGACCTGCGCAGCAAGCTTGAGCAGAAGAAAGGGCGATCTGCCTCGGCCGAGCCGGCACCGGTCCTGTTGCCTGGCATTGCTTTAATGGCAAGAATCCCAAAAGCCTTCGGCCTAGACGGTGAGACTTGAGTCTTGTGAGGTCTGCCTCCGAAGAGCTGAAGGCCAAGCTTCAGGCGGCAAAGGAGCGGATGGCCAGGGAGACTCTCGGCTCCGGACGTGGTCGCAGCCCCATGGCTTGCCATCCTCTGCTTGACGCGGCTCTTAAATGCTCATCTCAGGAAGGAAGCTGGCAAGCGACCACTCTTGTCTCAGATCCTGTCTCCTGAGCCGAAAGCGCCGGCGGCGCCGAGCTCGCCACTAACACCCACCGGCAAGAAGAGCAAGAAGGAGCCCGTGCAGGCATAGGCACTATGCCTTGTTTGCGCTGGGTCCGGCAGCCCCCCGAAGGACAAAAAGAAGGACAAAGATAAGGATCGGAAAAAAGAGAAAAAAGAAGAAGCGGTGCCTATCCGCCAGACCAAGGGCAGACCAATGCCGAAACAGCAGGTTGCTTGACTCAGTTAAAGGACTCAGCCGCCTGAAGAGCAGCAAACTGGGATGCAGTGTGTTCGATGGAAGCGTGACGCAAGTCAGTAAGCAAGTGAAGTCCGACCGTCAATATAGAAAAATCGGGGCGTGTCTCTGTGTGTGTGTGTAATCAGCAAGCAATGCCTGCGCAGGCACTGCCTTTGGTCTGCAAGGAGAAGGAGCCTGAGCAGAAGCCGGAAGAGGCCATGAGTGTGGCTTGGCCGTACGATGCCACCCCTCAGTGGTTTCTGCATAACCAGCCCAATCTGCAAAAGCTCGGCTTGGGTCCTTGTGCTTTCTTCCTCAGGCCAGCGAACTCGAGCGAAAGATTGCACTCGAGAAGGCGCTACGTAGTTAGTGATAGTTTTAGTGTGTGTGTGTGCGTGTGTCATCCGATGGTAGCGCAAAGGTGCGCCCCGCCTTTGGCACGAGTTCTACGCACCATTTCCTGCCAGGGGTTCGATTCAATTGAGCATATCTCCCCGAAGCAGAGCTTTTTCCCCTGCAGACCGGGACTGAGACAGACAGACGCAGACAGACGGACAAGCAAAGACTGCCAGACGGACGTGCACATGAAAGTCTTGTTCTCGTCAATATGGAGGAACGCTGCATGAAGAAACACATCAGCAGCGTTCGGTTCAGCATGGTTCAGACGTATCGGCAGTTGTCTCCACCAGCTACTGCTTGATGGCTCGCTCAGATTTTAGTTGAAAGAGATAATTCTTTGCAACTCTCTCCGGGTTTGGAGATGTACCACCCGCCGCTGCAAACACGAGGGGACCGGACGCGCCATGCCCCAGATCCTGTCACGCAGACTCATTATGTACGCTATAATGACACGGACCAAAGCCAGACTGGAAACCAAAGCTAGCCAACACGTGAGGTTCAGGTCGTCGTCGTAATCTTTTATTGCAAATCATTGTTTCTACGATCATTACTTTCAGTATAATTTATATTGATATGTTAATCATTAATCTGATTGTTATTAGTAGTATAGTGGTAGTATCTGGTAGCAACTAATATTGTTGTTACTACGCTTATTAATATTCGTAGAAGTCAGAAAGTAGTTATAGTAGTACAATCAGGTATTAGTAGTATTAGCACATTAGTAGTAATTACTAACAAATATTGTAGTAGTAGTACTACTACTACTACTACTGCTACTACTACTACTACTGCTAACCGCCGTCGTCGTCGTAGTAATAGGAGCAGTGGGGAGAGGAGTGGTAACAGCAGAAGTAGCAGTGGCATGAGTAGTACAAGCAATAGAAGCAGTCGCAGTAGAAGTAAGTGGTCGTCGTGGTAGAAGTGAAGGTGGTAGTAGCAGCAGGCGTCGTAGTAGTGGTAGTAGTAGAAGTAGGAGCTGCAGTAGCCGTAGAAGCAGCAGTGGTAGTGGTAGTAGTAGTAGTAGCAGCAGAAGCAGTCCTAAAGCTGTGCAGTGGTAGTACTGGTAGTACTAGTAGTAGTCGTCGTCGTAGTACTTAGTCGTAGAAGAACTAGAAGTGGAATTCGGCTTAAATGTAGGATTCGTAGCAGCAGTTGCCGTGGCGGTTGCAGTTGCAGTTGTTGCCTTCGTTTCGGTTTGACGGTTTGCGCATTCGCTTTGGCTGTTGTTGTAGTTGCAGTTGCCGTTGCAGTAGCAGCTGCTGCTACTGGTCGTGGTCGTCGCGGTGCTGGGGCTGGGGCTGGGGTCGCGCTGGTGGTGGTGGTGGTTGTGTTGCAGTTGTAGCTGCTGCTGCTGCCAGTGCTGGTCCTTGCTAGTCTTGCTATTGCCAGCCGGCTGACCTGCCGCCCGGACGCATTTTTGGGGTCTGTTTTCGTTCTTTCGGTTTCGAAGTTTTGGCCTACAACGTGCGTTTTCCTCGAGTTGTTGAGCATTTCTTCTCTGTTGTGTTTGTTCGTTCTCGCTGTTGTGTTGATTTTGCTTGCGTTGCGATTTTGCTCTTTCCCGGACCGAAACTCGAGGTTTTGCTTTTTTTTAGCGCGTTTTATGCTGGAAGGGCCGTTTCGACTGCATGTTCACGGGTTATTCGTCATTTTTTTGTTGCTGTTTCTGTACTTTCGGAGAGCATCCGAAGGGCCGTTTTGACTGCATTTTACGGGGGTTTCGTCGTTTTTTGTTGCTGTGACTGCATATTTACGGGTTATTCGTCGTTTGTTATTTCTGTACTTTCGCAGAGCATCCATGTGCCAACCATGATAACGTCCAGATCAGACTCCATCCATTCCCGCAGAGCATCCATGTGCCACCCATGATAACGTCCAGATCAGACTCCATCCATTCCCGCAGAGNCGCAGAGCATCCATGTGCCAACCATGATAACGTCCAGATCAGACTCCATCCATTCCCGCAGAGCATCCATGTGCCACCCATGATAACGTCCAGATCAGACTCCATCCATTCCCGCAGAGCATCCATGCGCCAACCATGATAACGTCCAGATCAGACTCCATCCATTCCCGCAGAGCATCCATGTGCCAACCATGATAACGTCCAGATCAGACTCCATCCACAGTGCTTCTTCCACTCCTGCTTGCACTCTTGAGATGTGGTGAAGTTTTTTTAGCTAACTTCGCTAACCTGCCGAAACAGCCCTTAGGAGCCAAAATGCCGTAAATTACACTACTTTTGGGTCGTGGGAATGTGCCAAAACGCAGGGCGGCAGGTCAGCCGGTTACCTTGTGATTGTTCTTGCTCTTGCTGCCGCTGTTGCTGCTGCTTTTGCTGTTGCTGTCGTTGCTGCTCGGTTGTTGTTGTTGTTGCGGTTGTTGGGGTTGTTGCTGTAGTTACCGTAGTTGCTGTTGAACTGTTGCTGCTGTTGGTGTTGGTGTTGTTGCTGCAAATGTTGTTATTGTTATTATTGTTCTTAGTGTTCTTCTTGTTGTTGTTGCCGTTGTGTTGTGGCATGCCCGAGCACCATTTCAAGTCTAAACTTGAAAATACTGCTGGGAAGTGTGGTGTGTGTCATATGCGGTGCTGACCTATACTTCTGACCGTCCTATCCGTAGCTTTGGCTTCCGCTGCCAGGCCAAAGCTCGGCGCTTGGAAGAGCTCCGAGAGCGCGAAGCGCAGAAGGTCCAGCAGGTGCACTCGCACCTTGGCCGAGTCGAGACATGCGACAAACCCATGGCTCCGCATGAAACAAGCTATGTGGTACATGTCGGGTCGTTCAAGGGACGCGACTTCTTTTGGAGATGTTTGGCAGTGGATACGAGCACAGATGCGGCCAGAAGTTGCACGTAAGTTCCGTGGATGTTGATGATTGGTGCATGGCTTCAGGAGTTTATTGGATGCATTTGCTCTCCGGCTGCTTCTTGTGTCACACTTGATGTCTCCACCCTCCATCACATAGCCTAGCGGAGAGTCTACCGTCATCGTTCGGCCAGTAGGTGGATCCGTAGGCGCTGGCCGGCACCTCAGTCCGTGCTGAAAAAGGTGTAGATCCACTTAGCCAGGAAAGCTGCTGCGCGGAAGAAGAAGGAGGCTGGAACCCAGATCAACGAAGCCAGATGCAACGACTGTTTGGATCTCTTTCGGCTTGTTTGGAGTCGTCAAGAGGTCGAAGACTCCGTGCGAGATTTGGCCCGCAAGCTCTCTCAGGACAGTCCCCTGTGCAAGGGTCCTGTTGTGTTGCCTGGCAGCGACCTGATCGAAGTCTGCCACAGGATATCCTTGAGATTTCCGAAACCATCAATGCAACTTGGGTGCTCGAGTCGAGCGGAGTAGTAAAGACCCATTGGAGCCCACACCTTTCCATTGTTCCCGCTTCGAGCTGCCCGGGGCCCCGGCCCCAGCCCAAGGTTGAGAATATCAAGCAAGAGGTGAAGCGCGAGGGACGGGCTCCAGGCCACTTTGGCAACCCATTGGCTCTTTCGCAGATGAAGGCGGAGGTGAAGCAAGAAGTGAAGCAGGAGTCCTGAAGCTTTGCACCTAGTTAGTACTCGGCAAAACTTCGGTTTCCGTGAGATGTAGCACCGCCTGAGCCAGAAGATTTGAGGGCCGTACCTTCCTGTCGCTTCCAGGAGACTCGTGGGCTCGGTACGGAAGGCGTTAAGGGCGAGATGAAGTCGGAGCCAGGCAAAAGGGTTGCATGGCAGCAGTGCATGTTTGTAACTTATAAACAGAAACTTCTGCCCGGGCAACAAACAAGGAGCAGTTGTACACGGAAAGACCACGGAGCGCTTGAAACTTCTGCAGGTCGCAAGAGCTGATCACTCAGAAGCAGGAACAGGAGAGCTTGCAACATTTAAATCAACATCGCTAGTCACCCGGCATTGGGAACAGCTGTGGCAGGCCTCATGAACGGCAACACCTGCTGAAGGTCTGGTTAGTGTGGACTCGGAAAGCCTCAAGCCGTGAAGAAGTACAATGCAGAGCGTTCGCTACTCCTGCAGTTGCCGCGGCAGGAGAGGTTGCAGAGCATCTGTTTGCAGCGTAACTGCACCTGCAGGTGCGGTCAAGCGGGAGGGTGGCCAAAGCTCGAACCCGATGTCGCACGAGCAGTTCTTGACCATCATGTCTCAGCTGAAGCAGATGCCTACGCCGGTTCCTTGGCATGAATTTTCAGCCGTCGCGGAGCAAGCGACTGAAACAATGAAATTTTTCACGGGCGAGGGCGAACGCTGTGTGCTCTCAATATTTCCGTACATGGGTCGCAGCCTGAAGTTCGCGCTATCACGCCTTCCTGCGGAGTAGGCAGACGCAGCGCTTCGCCACTATTTAATGTCTTCCTTATAAACGTGACAATGCTGCCGTGAAGTGCTCACCATGTCATCTTGGACAACACTCCCTGAGTCGGATGAGATCTCGGCCCTCGGCATTCGAGGGGGCTGAAGTATTCTGAAAGCAGAGCAGAAGCTGCACACAGCCGCTTGAATTCCTGCTGAGGAGTCCATGGCCCTCAGCTCGGGGCAGCCCTCCAGCAGCGAGGACCACGGGACTGCAGCCGAGGAGGCGAGGCCCTCTTTGCTCTCTGTGGCCGAGTGCCTCCCCCTCCCCCGGCTTTGCTCAAGCCGGTGGTCAAACGGGCTATGCGGCAATGGGTATATGTGTCGTGCGACGATGAAGGTACTTGAAGGAGGGTAACCTTACATCGCTGCGAGGAAATGCACATCCATCGGGGTCCATATTGGGATAAGACATTTAGGAGCCGGACAGCATGCAGCATGAAACTTCTGAGCATCCATACTAAGAATTTGCATTTCGGCAGCGATGGGCCGGTTGAGCGTTCACGCACTCACGCCAATTCCAAATCAAACGACCTCGATCAGCATGATCGCCGCGACGCAGACACTCAGGGTCACGAGTGGGCTTCCGAATCCTGCGGAAGCGAGCCTGGTGGGCAGAGAATAGATACTTCTAGTCACTTATTCCGAAGATCTCGTGTTCGGCAAGCGGTCGACTTCGAAACCAACGCTCGGTGCTTGGAACTCGAGTTTAACAACAGAAACAAGTGTCACCATGTGGCAGGTGATGAACAATGCCCAGTATCAGCGTCAGCAAAGCATCGTCAGTTTCGAGTTTTCCAAGCGGAAAACAGCATGTCGCGCTCGCGCTGGCTTGTTGATGCCCTCAAGCAGCATCCACCCTGGGCTGACGAGCGTTTAGTTTCGAAGAACTGGCTCTGACAAATCGAAAGCAAGCCTGAGCTGTCCTTCTATCCTTCTGCGGGATCGGTCGAGGAGGCGCAGAACAATCAGCCCAGTGTTTGCACGATCGGCAGCTTGGCGAGGATTTTTCTACACCATGGGGTCGAAGCATCCGCAGCCCGTTGCGCTGTAGAGCTATGCGACTATGCGTTCGTGCAATGAGCATGGTGAGCATTGTGCAGGACGAAGCGACGAAGCTCCAGAGAGTAGGCTGAGCATTAAGGTTGGGAACCCAACGTGGATCCGTCTGTTATGCTCAAGATGCTGGAGGGCTATCGTGCCTCAGCTTGCTTTGTCAGCTGAGTCATTGTCAGAATCTGTGACTGCAGCTTTAAACTCCCAGCCGACTACAGAAGAAGCCCCACTGGTCTCCATGTATGATACCCCACCGAGCAGAGAAACTTACCGAACATCTGTGTCGCTCATCCTGTCGTGGGCCGCCATCAGGCGTCGGATCCATCGTAGATGCGCGGCCAGCGGAGTACAACACTGACGGTTTCGCCCAGGACACGGAAGTCGATTCAATTCGGATGATGTTGCATGTTCGAGTGGCAGGACAAGGATAAGCCGATGATCCTAAGTTATTGCGGACGTTGGAACCAAGCCGTTGCTGCACGCGAGGCCTGCGCAGCTCATGGTTGGACCTACGACCGCCAACCAGCCCTTGCCCCGGCTTGCGAGGAGACACTAGTCACCCACTAGACACTACACTCACACTCTTTCGTTCCGAAAAGGGGGCTACAGAAGTTGACGTTTTGAGAAGTTCTAGGATAGAGCGAAGTTCTCAAGTGCAGCCAGTCCATTCACTGCAGGTGCTGGCGATCCATCCTTACGACCTCGGGCCGATGCAGATGTTCGCAGCGTCGCTGCAGCCAAGAGAGTCGTCGCTTTCCTTTCTCATGTCGCATTCGGCTGAGCGCCGAGGCATACAATGCCATTGGCCGCATAGTCAGCCAAGCCCGAGCTTCGGTTATGTCTGATCACGACGGCAGCTGCAAGCGCCAATGCATCCTCTTTGCCGGCGACCAGCAATGGATCTCTGAGTGCAACTGGCACATCATTCAGAGACTCCAGGGCTGTTCTGTAGAAGTCGTCCAGATCAACCTGGACAAGTACTGGGAAGAGGCCAGAATGAGTTCCGAGCGGAACACTCTAGATCCGTCCGACTGTCACATGCAAGAGAGAACCTGAGTCTGAGTGGTTGGGGGGAAGATTCGGCGGTGGGACTCTGCATAGGCCTAACGAAGCCCCGAAGCCAAGGCCTCAAGGCTTGGCCCCAGATAGCTGTGCAGCTGTGCGCTGTGCCATGCGCAGGCTGCAGTTCTCGAGGAAGAAAACGAGAAGGGCGGCCCCGGCCCAGCTTGCAGTGATTTCACTGGTGTATCTCAGATCACACCTGCAGGGTCGTTTTGGCCTGCTCGCAATTCAATTCCCACTTCATCCAGCCGAACTATTTTTGTTTTCTTTCGGTCAGTCGGCGGCTGATTCCGGACTTTGCCAGGTGGCGTGATGGTCGCCGGCCCGGCGCTCACGCAGGCAAGAGAGGGATTCAACGCACCCAACTTGTGAACTCTGAAACCCATCGCCTGGAGTTCCGAGTTGCGAGAGTCCAACCCTCCCAAGCCACAAGAAGGCAACCGGAAAAGAAACACCTTAAACCCTCCATGACTTTTCTCCAGATGCCCACGCCCGGCAGAACGGCGAAAATGAAAGGGAAGCGAGACTTATCCCAAAGGTGGTGGACGAGCTCCGCAGCCAAGTCGGTCTGCCGAAGATTGGCGACGAGCGCGACAGGTGCCGCATGGTGCCGCTTTCGGATCCCAAGCGGAAACGGCCGCTTTGGGTCTCTAACTATAGTAGCTTATAGCTCCTAAGGCAGGGAGCCGGGTTCTGCCAGCTCTGCAGGCAGCTCATGGTCACGGCGCGCGCTGGCCTCGAGACCTGGGTGCAGAAGAAGTTCAAGCAACTCGATGTTGTAATTATGGAGATTCTCGTGCTGCTAGATGGACACATGCACTTGCGATCCAAGTAGTTGTGAAGCTTTGATGGTATGATGAGTTCGGAAGTGTCGTGTTTAAACTTTGCAGCAGCATCATGTGGCTGTTCTGGCTTGTGTTTGAGGGGATCTGTGAAGTGCAAGCGATGACCTGTAGCCAAGAAGCACTCATTCTGCTGCTTTTCGCTTGGAATCTAAACAGGATCCAAACTTGACCCAGACCTGGGATGTCCCAAACCCGTGCCGCTTCAAGAGAAGAGATGGGGAAGCCTGGCACGAGGTTAGTGCCTGCTAGTGTTGATAGTATTTTAAGAAACGAAAGACCTATCCTATACACACACGGAATGCTTCGAATTATGCGTGACGGGTGCTAGTCCAGATCAAGGGTTCGAAGCAAATCCAAATACCGCCAGGTCATATCATACGTTTCCCTCCATGGCTAAACAGCCCCCTGGTCACACAGCATTCGCATCTGTCCATAGCCATGTTGCCGTAAAGCAGCAGACCCAGATTGAAGCCACACATGACAAGTCTTCTGCGCTTCAGGCAAGATTTGCGACTGAGGGAGAAGTGCCTTCCTCCCGAAGCTACCCTCAAGGACATCTGATGGGCTGCCATTCACTCAGGCGAAGATCGCCATGGGGGATAGAAGTAGAGTAATCAAAAGCCACAGACATGGAACCACGGGCCGGTGCAAGATTAGATTGGGAACGAAGCACATCGCAACGGCAACAACTCCGAGGATCTTGGCTTCTTGAGAAAATACAAGATAGCAAAGGGAAACAAGTCCACTTCTTCCTTGATGAGCATCTCGAGGTTGCAGTTGTACCTAGACTAACTCCAACAAATGTCTCCCAGAACGAAACACAACACAACTCAGGGACAAACTGCACATGCCTTCGCTGTATGAGCAACATGGAGGTAAGAATTCGAGGACCTCGAGCATGTAAACACAACATAACGAAATTAACTGCAGGTGTCTTTGCATGTCCATGTTGAGCAACTGGTGGTGAAGTTTAAACAGTAACCTTGTAGCAGACTAAGACAGAAACCCTGCTGCAGTGTTTGGAACCAGATATCATTCGCAGCCAGACAGCAATCAGATCGTTTGCATGTTTGTGGCAGCTGTAGCGTTTGGAGTTCGAGAACAGCCGGCACTGCAGCAAAGTAGAGCGAAATGTTGCACATCGTATGATTCATAGCATGTGGCAGTGTCAGTTGGAGCCAGGCTCGGGTTGCCAGTTCTAACGGCTAGAAAACGCAAAACCGCCAACATTTGCAGCAACCCCTCCGGCGGGTCCCGGTCCTGTGACAGGAGAAAATCGACTGCTTGCGAGATGCTTGCCCGGAACTGTCGCGGGTCGTGAGTATGGCGCACTTCCTGCGAATGATCGGCAACAACAGTGCGCACACAGGCGGGGACATGATTTAGATTACCTGTCCTTTCGAGCGCTGCGCAACAGGTGGTGCGGCGATTCCCCCCCGCTACCAGCTCGTGCAGCTTGTCCAGAAGCTCACGTCTGAGATCAAGGAATCAGATGCTCAAACGAAAGCGCACGACGAAGCTGACAAGAAGTGGGAAGCTGCCGAGCCCTTTGCAGCAGTCCTTGCAAAGATCGCTGGCGAGCCTGCACCTGCACGCGCGCCGGCCAGTGCCCGCCTTCAGCTTCCTCAGTCCTTGATCTTGCCCAAAGATGGCCAGCACAAGGCTACGTTGGTATACCTGCATCCTTTCGGTGCAGGCAACGTCCGCTATTTGCAGGCCAAGAGCTTGTTTGCTTCGCAGGGTGTTCGGCTTGTGCTCCCGCTGGCGCCGAACACGCAGATCACTGCATACAACAAACGACCCTGCATTAGTTGGTTTGATTACTACAATGGCAGCAAAGAGCTTGAGGCCGACCCTCTCAGCTTGGAGGATATCCGAGTCCGCTTGTCGCTGACGTTGGAGAGAGAAGCAACACTCTTAGGGGGGGATGGGCACAAACGGCTCATCGTGGGTGGCTTGGCACAGGGGGCTGAAGCGGCTTTGCACGCAGTGCTGATGCACCACCAGGTCTTGGCTGGTTATGTTGGGGTTTGTGGCAACCTCCTTCCCTGCACTCTCCCGGAGGGCCCGGGAAAGGTGAAGCTCCACTTCTTCGACTATGGGGAAAGGGATCCGAAGGTCTGGGTGCACCAGACACGAGACCCTTTGCTGAAGCACCATGATCTCACCGAGCATGGAGCCATCTTTGACAACGGTGTGGAAGGACTGCCAAAGGATTTTCGCAAGGGCCACTTGCAAGGGGTTGACTTGTCCAAGATCGACCACAAGCTGGAGGCACAATGCCTGCAGATTGCCTGCGAGGCCATCCTGCAAGCTGAGGAGACGGAGACAGGTGAGACGACTGAGCAGCAACTAGCTGCCGAAGTGGGCGCTCCTGACGAGACGATGGAGACGGAGGAGAAGGGCGAAGAGGCTGAGCCAGAGATCGAGCTCACGGATGCAGATTTGGGAATCGAGCCAGAGCCGGAGGGTGAAGAAAAAGATCCCTTGCTCCTCGAGCTCGGGGAGGTCATCGATGAGAATGCCCCGGACCCGGAACCAGAGGGCGAGGATGGGACTGGCCAGACAGCTGGCGATGGTACCGGGGATGGACAGGGTGAAGGAGGCGAGAAGGGAGGGGGAGGAGGAGCAGAGATGGAGCTCACGGATGCAGACCTGGGGATTGAAGCACCTTTGTCGGAAGATGAGGTTGAAGCAGAGGTTGAGGAGGAGGATGAAGATTACGACCCCATGAAGGAGCTGCCAGCAGAGACGCTGGAAGGGGAGAACATGGTGCTCACCGATGCAGACCTGGGAATTGAAGCACCCATCGAGGAAGAAGGGGAGATGGCTCTCACACCAGCAGACCTGGGGATAGAAGCGCCCCTGCCAGATGGGGAAGACGTGGTCATCTTAATGAAAGCCACTGCCAAGGTCATGCCCTCTCGCAAGCGACCGCGGGAGGAGGAGATCACAGTGAAGCAAGAGCTCGAGGAAGCAGAGGCCCCTCCGGATGAGGAAATGCCGCTAGAGATGGCTCCGGAGGTCTCGGCCGAGCCCAAGGAAGACGCCGACGCGCCTGCGCCTGACCAGTCTGACCAGTCGATGGAGGCACCGGCCGAGGAGGCACCTGCCGAGCAGGCGCCAGCCGAGGCAGCACCTGACGAGGCAGCGCCTGCAGGGCAAGCGCAAGACGCGCAAGAGCCCGAGAAGGCGCCAGAGGCGCCGAAGCAAGGGCAGCAAGGGGAGTCCGACTGCGTTTAGCACGGAAAAAAATCTCATTGCATGCCCTCGTCTCAGGCTCGCTCAGGAGTCATCTCAGGGCCATCTCTACCTTTACACAGGTCTCCTGGTGAGCGCAGCACAGGCCAAGAAAGAGACCGGCCTGGAAGGTTGAAGCTATCGGACTTTAGGGCACTTTCGGGTTTCCCATTGCATGCTCTGGTGGAACGGAGAGCAGGGCAGACACGAACCCCCAGAGTATGCCATGCGAACTACATCTCGGAGGCCACTCTGGGTCTCTTGGAGACGGGGTCCATGGCCCCGAAGTCCGCGGAGTTCGCCTCAACAGCCGAAAGAGCTGAGAAGGCAGGTGGAATCTGTTGAGCAGGCTTTTGGGGGGTGCAGTGTGAGCCTTTGGCTTCAGAGCCACAGTCATAAAGAATATAAAGACTTCAGAAACGTACGGAACAGCATGCAAATTGACCTCATGTTGCCCGTGATCGAAGCTTGGAACTGCCAAAATGTGTTTAGCGACATGTGTTCATCTTTCACAGGGATTTGCGGGAGCCCCTTGCTGAGGTCCCTGTAGGTACACAGACCCGACCAGGTTAAGGGCAACATGTGCATGAAGCACGAGCCGTAACTCCTGTCGGCCGCAAAGTAGACTTAGATAGTACATGATGTGCCCGGCCAGTTTGCCAAACGAGCGATCGTTCTGGCGCGAGAGCAGAAGAGGCGCCCGGCGTTGGTGAGCTTCAGCTCCTGATGGTAGGCTGCATTCCGCGGTATACATGTTGAAGCTGGTTCCCTGCATCACTAGTCACACTATGCTATCAACAGCACAAACCGCCCGACATTGCTACACGCCGTGAAGCAGTAAAATGTTTATGTAGGGTGAACGTGTCCTGCACTTGGGCTTCATGTTTTTTGGGTAGAGGTTTGTGTACCATGACATGACCTATGATCAGCGGCCGTAGCAGACCCTAAAGAGTATTAGTTGCAGCAGGACCGACTTGATGATCTCGGCTCTTTGCACCGTCTCCCAATCGCAGTACCTCTCGGGAGAGAAGCACGCCGGGTGCTTGAGTTTTCAACGGTCAAATCAAGGTGTGTCGCCATCGCTGCAATCTTGGCATAGCTTACTGCAGAAAATCAGCATTGTAATTAATAGGGATGTGGACGAAAAGCACTTCCGTGGAAGCCAGGACGAGAGATTGAAGCGTGTTTCCGCTATGGTGGGTGCGGTGACGGAATAATTTTCGCGGAATACTTAATTTTCAGCACGTGTTGTCAAGAATGGGTGGAGGGGGGGTAGGGAATAGTTTTCAAAACCGGTCATCTCGCAACCCGCGTCAGAAAGCGGTAACCCGCGTCCGAATTGGACCCGGGTTGTTTTGCGTTGTCACAGATCACCATGTATCGATGCCTGCCTTGAACCATATCACTGGAGTGGCGGGCTATCAGGTGCTGGTGTCTGGTTCAGGGTTTAGGGTTTCTGAGTCTAGGGTTTCTGGGTTCGGGGTTGCTGGGTTTCGGGTTTCTGGGTTCAGTTCGGGGTTTCTTGGCTTAGGGGTTCAGGGTGTCTTGGTTTGGGGCTTCGGGGCCAAACCCGTCCCTTTGTGGCCACCGGGTTAGCAACTCCTAACTACTAGACTTCCGCAGCGCCCAATGATGTGTCAAACGTACAGCCTGACATCCTAGACAGCCGTGCCGAAATCTCCGAAGCCCAGAGCCCGAACCCCAAATGCCCACACACACACACACACACAGATATATATATATATATATATATATGCTCCCCCCCCCCCCCCCCATGTGCCTACCAATTTTTCGGTTGGAGGCCGAAAACTGTCCGCTGCGTTTTCGCTTGTTTATTTCGTGCGCGAAAACCAAAGCAACACACTGCAATCAAGGACGATAGCCCAAAACCCCAAAAAAACACATTATTTCAGAACTCTCCCATTTGTGTATATTTCTAAGGCTATTCTGGAAGAGTAGTGAAATAATGGCTTTTTTGGTTTTGTTTTTTTTGCTTTTTTTGTTTTTTTTGGTTTTTGTTGTTTTGGTTTCCGACGACGACCGCATCAATTGCGACGACGCTTTGAGGCGCATTGGTTACCGAATAGACAGTTGAATGAACCGCTGCGCGTTCCGTACTCAAGCCTAGTTCTATTTTCGGTGACTCACATCTGCACAGCAGTCGCGATTCATGGCAAGTTTCCGTGCGGAAGAAGGTGGTCAGGATGGAAGTCTTACTTTTGATGAGGCTTGTGGTCAGATCAATGGCATGAAACTTGGCAAGGATGGAGATCTCATTTTTGCCGAAGCGTGTGCACAAGTACTATTCCTACATTTAGTATTATTGTTATTGTCACCACTACTACTACTACTATGTATACTATGGCTACTACCATAGCTATTAGCTATTACTAGTTATATTATCGTCATATACAACATGCATTTATCTAAGCTATTTGTTGTCAATATAAACCTGGTTTTATCGTTACTACATATTTTACTCCTAAATTATATACACTTCTTATCTAATTCTATTACTCTTACTATTGATGTTATTTAAAAATGATAGTTGTATTAGTCATTGTTAGATTAGTATTGAATTACTACTAATACAAATACTATGAGTAGTCATACTTCAAGTTATATTTAGGTTGCTAAAGGTACTATTAGTACTCATAATAGTANTTGTATTAGTCATTGTTAGATTAGTATTGAATTACTACTAATACAAATACTATGAGTAGTCATACTTCAAGTTATATTTAGGTTGCTAAAGGTACTATTAGTACTCATAATAGTAGTCGCAGTAGTAGTAGTAGTAGTAGTAGTAATAATAATCGTAGTAGTAATAAAGATATTGAATATAGATATGGCAGTTTAATAAGTAATACAAGTTAGTTAAACGTTAAAATATTAATATTAACAATAGTAGTAATAGTACGTAGTATTAGTAACATTAGTAGTAGTAATAGTGGTGACAGTAGAAATACTAACAATAAAAACAACTATTTGAAGCTTGAAAATGGAAGTAACCCTGCATAATTAGAAGAAGTACTATAATCAAGCAATACAAACAATATATATATATAAACAAACAAATTAGTTCTAGTAGTACTAGTAGTCGTAGTAGTAGTAATAAGTAGTGAAAAAATAAGTATGATATAAAGTACTTCTACTAGTAGTAGTAGTAGTAGTAGTAGTAGTGGTAGTAGAAGTTGTAGTAGTAGTAGTAGTAGTAGTAGTACTAGTAGTCGTAGTAGTAGTAGTAATAAGTAGTGAAAAAATAAGTATGATATAAAGTATTTCTACTAGTAGTAGTAGTAGTAGTAGTAGTAGATATAATTTGTATAGTAGTTAGTTACTGACTGTTAGTAGTAGTAGTAGTAGTCGTCATCGTAGTAGTAATAGCATTAGTATTCGCATTAGTATTAGTATTAGTAGTAGTAGTAGTAGTAGTAGTAGTAGTAGCAATATGAGCTAGTGGATAATAAATATAGCGTGATATCAAACGTAGAAGGCAATGAGTACATTTGAATACTATACGAAAAATGTAGAATTGAAGGAAATAGTATACTCAATAGATACTAATACTATTTGGTTAGAGATACTTAATGTTTATTTAAATAACATTTATACATCATTTTATACTCAAACTCACATGCGAAATTTAAGTTCTTCATTACATCACTATCTCTGACTGTGTCCATCACACTCATCTCTATAAATTACTAATACTACGACTACTACTAATAATAATAAGAGTATTGAGACTATTTCATCTACTTTTACTAGTCTTACTAGCTAAACCAGTCAAATGATCTACGAATTCTACTAAGTATCCGCTGTGTTGATGTTTTGAAAGTTGTAAAACAGCAACAACGCAGCGGATAGATTTCGGCTTTAAACCTTTTCAAAACGCCAAAAAGGGTAGGTACATGGGGGGGGCCTACCATATATATATATTATATATTTATTTATTTATTTATCACTCTCTCTCTCTCTTTGTCTCTCTTTCTTTCGCTCGTCCCACCAAGTTACGTCCAGACTGGGGGTTACGGACCCGGGTTGCCAGTCATCGCCCTGAGGCGGCTCGCCAGGCAGCTGTGAGCGCCGGCAGCCTCGCTCGACGCAGTGGCGACCGCCTTGGGGAGGCAATGAAAATCCGACCGATTTACATTGCAAGTTGTCGCGTGACTTTACAGGAAATGCGTTTGATCAATGTGTTCATATGTCCGGCAGCACGTTGTTGTCGTCAGCTTTGTCCCAGCGGCCAGATCTGTGTACCAGTCTTCACAAAATCATTGCAGCCTTGCTTTCGTGCCCTCGAACTGCATGCAGAAAGACTGAACATGCGCACATGTGTTCCCATCCCAACGAGTTGCAGGCCACCGCGTCCTTGCTTCTTGGCCACTCGTGCGCCGACTGCGGGCAGGAGCTCGGCAACGAACCCAGGCCGCAAAGGCCTCCGAAGAGCCAGACAGGTACGTCTCCCTTGGCAAGATGGAGCCTGCGAAAGAAGCGGCTAGTGGAAAGCTCAGCTTCCATGGTTCCCTGAATCACTCGGGCTTCTGTCTCGTGCTCCAGCAATTTTCATGCTTGGCGAGCGGCAGGTGCCCTCGACGAACTGCTTGGATGGAGTAGTTGCAGGCGCTCAATTAGCATTGCAATCGCTAGTCTCAACATCAGCTTTCATCTAACATCATTTATCGTATGCATGATGCCTTGTAGCCTCCTAGTAACCTGTGGCGCAGATGAAGACATCATCTGGAGGTGAGCCTCACGCAGCCACGAGTTGACATATTCGGGAACCAGCGTTAAGCTGCCAAACTCGGATTGCTCTGATGGGGCGACGAACGTTCCAAAATGATCACCTTTCGAGTTCTGCGGCGGCTCGCAAGCGAGATGAGCCTGGGCCGGGCTTTACATCTCACAGCCGTAAGCCACAGATTCCATGGACTAGATGCTCTCTGTCCCAACACTGCGCTATGCGTTTGCAGCAGCTTTCCCACGAGAGGCTGCTGACTTTAGTAGCCTTTGTGCGAGCGTAACCAACTGAGGCAAAGGGCTCTATGTCTTCGAGGCCAGTGCCACACACGGGTTGGAGGTCTGGGATGGATATGGGCCGTCTGCCATCTTGTAGACGTAGCTGGCAGAAGAAGATTTATCAGCCTCGTTTCCCCACAGCTGAAATGAGACTGTGGGGCTGCCAAGTCTCTCTTCGTTTGTCCGCTCTGTTTGCAGCTGCAAAAGCTTTGTATAACTTATCCAAATGGTTTTCAAAGCTTAGACACAAACCAGGACGTCCAAATCGCAACAATCACAACTTTCTGAGGAGCTTCACGACTTCATCGGCCAGGATTTGGCAAAGGCAATTCTGGCAGAAGGTCTTTGCATGTGTGCCCGTTGGGGAGTACCGTTCGAGATTTTTGCCCGAGTTATCATATCATCTGGCTCTGGTGCCTGTGACTGTTACAGGATGACGGGGCACTGGGAACTGTTGACTGATTACTTAGTCCCAGAGCTTCGTGTCGGTTGGGAGGTGCGCGACAAGATGTCACTTGTGCGTCAGAACATGTCAGAAAATGACTTGCAAAGCAACAGGCAACCATCGACGCCATCCTAAATCCCGTCAGTGCCGTTGCGAAATCTGGGACAGCTGGGGCCTCAGGAGTCCCCAGGAGTCTCCGTGACGGCTCTGTCACCTTCAATGGCTGGCTTGCCGCGTAGCTTGCTGCGTGCCAATGCTGCTTTGCATGTGAAGACCTGCTCCCCTGATTGAGTCCCTCGCTCGGAACTGGATTGCTGAATTCAAGGAAATGTCAGCACCAACTACAGGACGCAAAAGCCTATGAAGAAGAAAGATGTCTTAGTTTTGGATGCCTACGAGATCTTCCCGCTACAACCAAACGCTTGCCATCATCAGCCTTTGCTACCACATGCGACTCAAGCATGTAAAGATGCTGAAGTCTCTTCGAAACGGGTCGCATAAGGGCCATGAAGGGAGAAGATCTTTTAAGTGTTCCGAATTCAAACCCTGCCAAATTGCGAGCCTGTACTGGATTGTTTGCAGGCAGTGCTTAAGGACGAGTTGTTATTGGCAGAAGAGCCTGAAAGGCGCTGGCTCGCGCAATGGCGAAGAACAAATGAAGCAAGCGATCCCACTTTGTCCGCCAACATAGACATATATAGACAGTGAAGGCTGTATGCTCGATCCTTGGTCGACCTGTCTTTCAGAAAGCATGAAGCGAGCAGGTGCGGATGGTACGAAGGCGCAAGGCAAGCAGCGCTCCCAGATCGGAGATACCAGTGTTGTTGATTGTGTTTTGTGCAAGCATCGGCTGCGGTTGGCAGAGATGAAAGCGTTTGCAGCAAGAAAGTGATCTGTATACTAACAGAGGTGAAGGCAAGTATGGCAATGTTCATAGTGTGTTCCTGAGTGGCCTTCGGATCTGTATCATCGCTGAAGACCCGTCAAAGGCAATCGGATGAATCTCATTTGGGGGTGTTTCTGTGGAGCTGCTTCAGTAAAACAAGAACAGGGAGGTCAGCCAACAGCCGGCGCGTAGAAACTCAAACGGTTTCTCGCTTGCGCTCCCATAACCTTGCGTCGGCTCAAGTCGCGTGCGAGCGTGCGATGACGTACGGCGCAAAAGAAAGTCCGACTGCGTATTGGTCCATAGCTGCACAAGAAAGTCGACAGGGAGACGAGAGAACAACATTTACAATCACGTACAGTTATGCCTGTGTAACATATATATATAGAGAGAGAGAGATAGAAAGATAGATAGATAGATAGATATAAATGTGTGTGTGTACATGTACAGACAGATATTGGGTTTTCTTTTGTATTTATGCACAGGTATAGAGCATCGTTATACATATATTCAGACACATAATATACACATATATACACGCAAAAGAAAACTATTGTCACGCAGGTTTTCCTCAATGCCTCGGTCTTAAATCGCGTTGATTTGAAGCGCCGAGGTGTCAACGTGGAGGCCTTGAAAGACAAGGCCTCTTTCAGTGCTCTCATAAGGGACAAGGCAAAGAAGTTCATTTCCGACATTTCCGCAGCTTGCAATCAGAAAGACTGAAATCCGTGGCTGGGCAGGTGCGCAATGTCGTTTCCGAGATCGTAGGTATGGACAACCTGGTAGATGCCGCATACCCAGAGGGCCAAATCGTCCTTAACAATCCTTCACAGAGGTCGACGGTCGCTTTCTCCGTCTTTGGGAGCTCTCGCAGTGCGAAAATCTATGCACCTGTTGTGTCGGGATCCCGTGCACACACACAAACACACCTCCTCCATCATCTTCAAATGTGGCAGATCTTGAGGACACCCCCTTGATGCAAGCAGGGCTCACGAGCCAGTCTGCTGCCTTGCGCTCAGTGATGGAACCCATGACAGACCTTGTCTTCGGAAAGCTTCGGTTCCATCAAGAAGCTAGGCTTCAGCCGGCGTTTTCTGCACATTGATGCATGCAGCCGGTGGAACAAAAGAAGTTCTATGAAATCAGTCTGGCAGGCATGAGGTCGTCTTCGTTGTAAGCTGTTGCAGTTCAAAGCACACAGAGCGTCCTTTGCGCTCGATCGTAATTCTACTTACTATGCAGCTGTTCCTTCTGGCCTTGTGGCATTTGTGCATGCCCTGGCACTTCGATTCTGGTATCTTTGAGTCGAGGTGTTGCTGCGCAACGCGCTGACCAAGGAGATTCCTGGCCCCAGCGAGGGCCCTGACTGGAGTTCCGCTCCATCGAAATGCACAGCTCGCCAAACTGTTTTCGGGGCAACTTACTTCAGAGTTGGATTTCATCATCCGGGAAGCACGCAGCTGCCTAAAAATGCTTTGAGATGGAGCACTTTCTGCGGGATAGTCTGCAGTGTGGAAAAACTGGCGCCCTGTCCTGCAAGCAACCACAAGTTGAGCGCAGCAGTTACTGAGGTTGGTGCAAGGCAATAAGGTAATGTTTCGCTTGTACCTCCTGCGTCTCGTTGTTTTGAGAAGCCAGTTCCATCGATGGCCAGACAAGATGAAGACCAACCACATGTTCCTTCCACTTTGTACGTGGCTGATAGCCAAGCAACAGTTTGGGTTAACAGATGATTGTTTTGGTCCATGGCAGGCCTCCCCTTCACGCTGATGTTCGACTACCCCTCGTACATTGACAGCATTGAGATTTTCGCGCTGCGGCAGCTTCAATCTAGGAGCTGCTAGTACGTACAAACATCGCAAGCCTTTGCACGCAGACGCTTCATCTGTCACCATTCTCAAAATGCTGCCGGACGTTCTAGCAGTGGTCCTGCTTCTTTATTTGTGCTGGAGCTGGACAGATCTGCCAACAAGAGCTGTCTGTAATAAGTCCAGTTTCGCTGCATTGCCTACGACTACGATACATCCCAAACAGTTTCCGTTTGTCTTCCGAGGATTGCAGACTTGTCTCAGTTCCTTGCGGGCTCGGCGGGCGCAGAGGAAGAGGAGGCCCGCTCGGCTTCAGCGGTCTCACTTCAGACACAGAATGAAATTTCAGTAGAACACCGCGAAGCCATACAAAGGCCTACAAGATCCGACGGCAGCTCGTTACCATCGAGTTCATCTTCAAAATTCCAACAAACCCAACTGGCCGGATACGCCACTCTATTGACATGCTAGTTGAGAGCACCTACAATAGACTGTCAAGTCGATGAGCATCGATTCCAGGTTGAATCCTTGCTAAGCCATGTAATCCATGACGACGCTTTCAAGACCATTTGGAACCTATACCAATGAATTTGCATCTGTATTTAGAATAATCGCGAAGAACACCTGATGAGTCGCTCGAGATCTTCTGACAGTGCTAGCTTCAACAATAGTGAATTCTAGTTCAGGCTTTCGGGAAACTCCGCGAGAAGGATGTTCAGCGCAGGGTTCCCTGGACATCTTGTTCTCCTTGGGAAGCAATACCTGGTAAGTAAGGGGTGTGGTCGGACATGGAACATGATACTTAAAGGAAACATTAAAATCTGCAAGGATCTGGATCTTCGAATTCTACAGAAATACAGAAGAACGTGGCTAGGGCATCTATGCCCCTACCGTCATTGGGAGGCCAAGCTCCTTGAGCGAATTTCCGGAAGCCTAAGTCCTCCTTGGCCTCGGGTGCTTTGTCGACCGAACTTGTCACGACGCCCCAGAAGTTATGACAGAAGGTTGTGCTAGTCCCTTCTTTATGTGCCAAGCTCTGAAGGTGGAGGAGTGGATCGAAGTCGCGGAAGGGTTGGGCCAGGCCTGAGCCGTCGCCTGGCCATTAGACCGAGCATGCGTGCGTGTGTGTGCGTGTGTGGGTCAGTGATGGTCAGTGGTTCCGACATCTGGCAACAGAACCGTCTGTCATCTGATTGTACTTAAGGCTTAAGGTGATGAGAAAGGTGCCGGAAAGCATCGGGTATTAATGTTGTGCTGCTGCGTTTGCGCTGTGATACATTATGTTGTACCATGTACTTTAAACTGTCAGTGATGTGTCATGTTGCATTAAGCGAAAATATATTGTGCTTCATGTGAACGCATGGACACATAGCAACCCATAAACGATACAAGCATGCAATGTGCACGTGTGTATGACATGACTAAGCAGTTATACACGCGTACACACAGAGTGTCGTATTTCCCTGCAGGATACTTTATGCAGTGAAACATTCATGATGGCACACGCCCAGACCGACGTTATGCGTTTGACATATGTTGACTATCTTCAGTTTGTATTAATGATCGGTTCGGCTAGGGCTTAACTCCAAAAAAGCAGGCTCGGCCGGGCGCTGGCAGCACAGGTGGGTTTGGGCATGTTGGGAACATTGGCACAGGTGTCCTTTGACGGATCTCAGCACCAGGACAAGCCCAGGAGAGCCTCCCACACTAGCATTTTGATTCGGCTCCAGCCAGTGTGCGTTGAAAACGCGTTCCCAGCCGCTCCTTCGATTGATCCAGCGGCCATGCCCGACACAGCAGTCACTTGGACTTCAGAAGCAGTTTGCCTGCTGGGGCTGCAGGCTCTCTGTGTGCAACTCCCTTAAATGGCACAGTGTCCGAGGTTGCTGAGCGCATGAACGCCCAGCTCTTCCAGCAGCTTGCCGCCGGCGCTGCTGCACGTTTGGCCGGGCGTTGTGCCAAGGCCCTGCTCCGGAGCACAAAGAGAGCAAGGTGAAGAGGTTCAAATGCGGCCTGGCCAGGATCAGACCTCGCAACAGTGGGTGCTGACGACCACAGACGGACGCCGGGCTTCTCAAGCTTCCCGTCGTGTGCAACCCTCAACCGTCCACCTTGAATGGTCACGCTCTTGAACAAGCCGTCGAAGGTCGTTCTCCTTTCACAGGCCCGGAAATGCGTAACCTCCCGCAGGAAGTCTGACGATTTCACAAGGACTCAACGCCTCTCCAAGCACAATCTTGAAACATCTGGCGGGCTGCTTCTCTGTCGGCCTCAGTACTCAGATTACACACCAAGCCTCAAGCTGAGCTATACTGGTTGAAAAGAGTTGTGCAGCTCAGGAAACAACGTGCCTTTGACTGCTGATGACGGCGTGGAGCTGCAATCTCAGGAGCTGCGGCGACAATCATGCCGCATCTAACCGTCATTGTCTGCTGAGATACGTTACAAGTAACCTCCAAAATCGAAGCTGTTCACACCAGGTTACACCATGTCTGAGGTCCTCAAAGGCCTGCGCACAGTAGTTTGGAAAGAATATCAGCAACCCAGAAAACCATGGCGGCACCTCTTGTTTCGGCTGTTCGACTGTTGGACTCCAACATGCACTGCTAGACAGCTTCGGGCGTTGTGGTTAGTCGAATAGGCGGGTGGGAGCAAAGACTCGACGGAAGGGCCCACAGAAAACAGTGAACGCCAGAGACACCATACCTACTGAAGCCTAGGCAGAGCATCCGAAGGGATGCGATGTAAGTTGGACAAACCCGCAAGGACTTTGTGGAAATCGTGGGCTCCAAGACCTCGGAGGGCCAGCTGCGCGCCACCGTCTTTTCCGGATTCCCGAGTTGGCCCCGCGCGATTGTAAGGTACTTGTGCCTCAGCTCTCTTGCATTCTCTGCTGCTTCTCTCAGTATCTCTCGCTCTCTCTCACTCTCACTCTGTCTCTCTCTCTTTCTCTCTCCCTTTCCCTCTCTATGTATGTATGTATGTATGTATGTATGGATAGACATATGTATGTACGTGCGCACGTATGTATACTAGGTAGGAATGCATAGATACATATTATATGTACATTCCTACATTGACATGCAAACATACATAATTCCAAACAGGCGTGCAGAGAGATATGCACTGTCTGGTTGGTTTAATTCTCTGACTGTTAGTGTCGGTAGACGATGCTCGCCTAGCAAGATGAATCCAAGACGGCAGCTAATTTGAAGTGGCACAGGTTCGCTGATGCTAAATCATCTGGGGCTGTTCAGCACTTGCAGCTAAAGCCAGCTCCGCATCCAACCTACTGGGTAGGAGGGTTAAGTCGTCTCACCTTGTGTAAAGTCGTCTCGCGCGGGCGTGCACATGGGGATTCCGCATACAAGCTCGTGAGAGCATCTAGCTGGAAGTCATCTCACCCCGGCAAGCACATGGGGATTCCGAATTAAAGCTTGGGAGCCAGTTGTGTGGCGACATTGAAACCCGAACTAAAACGCCAAGCCCTACTCCA